>SJYT01002548.1:28166-125892 GCA_006410635.1 Cephalophus harveyi | reverse complement strand
AAAGCTAGGACTGTGTAATCAGACGTGTTCTTCCGGCACTTTTCTACAACCTGAAAATATTTTTGTTCATTGTCATCAAGTACAAAATATCTCATTTGTCTAAAAATATGTTTTAATATTCCTCATATCACTAAAGCATATAATGTCTTTAGTATATACTACATTTACTTTAAAAACATAATCTCATATTTAAAAACAGTAAATAAAGGAATCTGTCTTTGCTAATTGACTAAAGAAAGTCTGTCAAAAATAAAAGAAATGAAAAAGAAGGAACATTAGAGTGCAAGTAAGGAAAAAACAGAAAAAGCAAAACTACAGGTTCATACAATAGGCCATCACTCCCCCAAGTTTATAAATCATATTTGATTTACAACAAAATCTTTACCACCATCTGATACTAAATTTAAAAAGGAGAATGGTAAAGGGGCCTAAATAGAAATAAGGCTTCTACATGTCACTTGAAGTAAAAAAAAATGTTGGTAACAGTAACTTAACACATTTCATATAAGCATTATCATACTCTGAGCAACTGCTGTGAAAATCATAAAAGTTATACAAAATACACTCAGAACACTCGAATACACTCAAAAACACTACCTAAAACCCAAGATGAAATCCCCAGAAACGTTCCAGTACATATAGGAAAGTCAGAAAAGAAAACAGAGAAATGAGAAAAAGGAAAATAAACAAAAGTAAGAAGAAAGAAAAGCTATCACACATTAATAATTAACTTAAATGGAAATGGTAACAATTCACCAAAATAGCACAGTGTCTAAAAACATGAAAGTAATTCTTTGAAAGCAGAAGCTTGAAAAAAGACATACCAAGTAAACATTAGTCAATAAAAAGGAGGAGTAACTATATTAATATCAGATAAACTAGATTTTAGAGCAAAGAAAATGGCCAGAGGCAAAGGAAGATACTACATAATGGATAAAAGGATCAATCTGTAAGGAAGACATAACAGTCCTATAGAAGTTCTCACATCGAAAAACAAGTGTCTCTAAACATTTTGAGGAATCTTATTTTATACTGTACCACTGAAATAGACAAAACAATCTTCAAAAGGAAGAAACAAATTGTATGAAGACTCATTCTACATGATATTAAGGACTATTTTTAGCTACAGTAATTAAGACACTATGATACTGGTACACAGAGAAACAAAACAATGGACTGGATTGAAACAGGGAACATGGATATAGACACAAACAAATATGGACTATAGTGAAGTGAAGTCACTCAGTCGTGTCCGACTCTTTGCAACCCCATGGACTATAGCCTACGAGGCTTCTCTGTTCATGGGATTCTCCAGGCAAGAACACTGAGTGGGTTACCATTTCCTTCTCCAGGGGATCTTCCCAACCCAGGGATCGAACCTGGGTCTCCCGCATTGGAAGCAGACGCTTTAACCTCTGAGCCACCAAATACAAATCATATCATGGAGAAATTACAGCCATCTTAACCATTTTAACAACTGCTGAGAGAGCATTTGGACACAGCAGGCAAAAAAAAATATACCTCAACCCCATGCCTTAAACAAAAGTTAACTCAAGCCCAGTCTCAGTACTAAACAGAAAACATCAAAATTTAAGGGGAAAAAAAAATAGGAGAAAATCTTTGGGACACAAGGCAGACTTGATACCAAAAACATGATTCACAAAAGGCAATATTATAAAATGGACATCATAAAAACTAAATCTCTTGCTTTATAAAAGACTCTACTAACAGGATAAAAAGACAAGCAACAAAAATAAAAAGGGGGGGAAGAAAAATATTTGTGAACCACATATCTGACAAAAGAACTAGTATGTACATCTGAAAAGAACTCTCAAGTTCAAGAGTAAAACCACAAATAATCCAATTAGAAAATAGCAAAGGGTATCACTTCACAGAAAAGGATATACAGATGGCAAATCAGCCCACGAAAAGATGTTCAACACATTATCCATTAGGAAAACACAAATAAAACCCCAAGATTATCACTGAACGTGTATTAGAATCTCTAAAATAAAAAGCAGTGTCAATACCAAAGGCCGGCAAGAATACAGATACATCACAATGTGTCACTCACATATTGCTGATGGATGGTGGCCATGAAATTGAAAGATGGTTGCTCCTTGGAAGAAAAGATATGACAAACCTAGACAGAGTATTAAAAAAGAGAGAGATCACTTTGCCGACAAAAGGTTTGTATAGTCAAAAGCTATGGTTTTCCAAGTAGTCATGTATGGATGTTAAGAGTTGAGCCATAAAGAAGGCCGAGCACTGAAGAATTGATGTTTTTGAACTCTGGTGTTGGAGAAGACTCTTGGGAGTCCCGTGGACTGCAAGGAGATCAAACCAGTCAATCCTAAAGGCAAACAACCCTGAATATTCATTGGAAGGACTGATGCTGAAGCTGAATCTCCAACACTTTGGCCACCTGATAACAAGAGCCAACTCACTGGAAAGACTCTGATGCTGGGAAAGATTGAAGGCAAGAGGAGAGGGGGTAATAGAGGATAAGATGGTTGGATGGCATCATCAACTCAATGGACATGAGCTTGAGCAAACTCTGGAAGATAGCAAAGGACAGGGAAGCCTGGTGTGCTATAGCCCATGGGGTCGCAAAGAGTTGGACACGACTGAGTGATAGAACAACAACAACAATTCACAGAAAAATAGTACAGATACTCTGGAAAACAGCTTAGCAATTTCTTTAAAAAACTAAATATGCAGTTACCATATGATCTAGCAATGCTTTTGACATAATTGCTAGATTATATGGTAAGTCACAAAGTAGCAAATATTTTAAGCTTAACTTTAAGAATGCATTTACTATCTACTTGCTGCACAAAAATATTAATAAAATCAAATTTAGCATTCTATTTAAGAACTTACTATGAAGCTCAAAATTCCAAGTTTATTTTAAATTTCTTAACCAAAAACATTACTATAATTTTAATGATTCTATATACTAACTTTAGGAGATATAACTAATAATCTACCAAAAACAAAATTCTTGAACCAAATTGCACAAAGAATCAAAGGTAGTATCTTTTCAGTTAGAACTCATTATAGGATTCAAACCTAATATAATCACATAAAACAAATATTTCATCTTAAAATTAATCAACAGCATTCTTACCATACACTATTTCTGAGCTTTCCCCTTTCCATTGTATAGCCTAATTAAAAATGTTGTCGTTAGCCATATGTAAGCATTCCCCCTAAACAGCATGAAATTCTCTCAATAGGATTATTAAAGGATCTACACTACTTCATGGTTTGAGTAGAACAAACTATGACATGGTAAAAAAAAAAAAAAAAAGTCTCTCCCTGTGTGGTTCTGCCACCACCCACATACAAAATTCACTATTAAAAAAAGAGAAAAGCACTGCCACTTCACACTACATAGCATCTTGGCACAATTAATCTCAAACAAGTTACAGCTCTATCTGTTATTGTCATTTCACAAAAGGACAAATAGGGCTGCAAAAGTCAATTAAAGCTATACCAGATTTTACAGAATATGAATAAAAGCAACAAAATTTGCTTACTATAATGTCTATCATATACATTATAATAAATTTTGAATGAGGAAAGAGCAAAAAGTTATTCATAATTATGTATTTTTTGAACATATACAACTTTCCAACTGTTTGGTTCATGTTTAAACAATTTTTAATAATCTACACTGTGTAAAGGGATGTTTATGTCCTTTACTACAAGGCCAAAAGAACATTTAGGCAAAAATAGCTACCTTATTTAATCTACATGGTATGAAATTTCTTATATGCCTTAATTTTCAAGGCTGGGGTTCAATACCAAAGCACACTAAGAGCTATTCAGTCATACTGTCAAAACTAATCCCAACTGTGATCACTACTGTTTTACCATTTATTACAATTAAAACTTTTGTATGCATTTCAAATATGGCGAGAAATGAGCTGGTTGGAATTTACCACTATCTTTTCCCCTCTATCTTCCTCTTCCTCATCACTAGTACTTAGCTAGTATTTATTTTTTAACCCTGATAATTACCAATCTTGAAAGTTTGTCTCAGGTCGTTTATTAAGAATGCATAGTACAATTCCACTTCTTCACAGAAACTGCAACATGGTTTTAATATACTTTATCTTAAAATATTCATGAAAACCTGACTATACCCACGTCAGATATGTCCCCCAAAGACACACAGACAAAACAGCCTCCCCTCTCCCTCTTTCCACACACCCATGGTGGTTTATTAGTGAAACTAAAATATACAACTAAAAAACTTCCTGTTTTACATAATGGTAACCACTGCAAAGTATTTAGTACCATTAGAGGGAGTGTAAATTCATTTCCGTTGGGCGCGGGGGTGGGGGTGGTGGTGGCCAGAATGAAAGACTATCACCTTCATAAGACTTCAATATAACAAAGTAATCATCAGATATGTGAGAGTAAGCACTAGATTTATTGAGTACTTACAACTGCCAAGACCCATACCCTTTACTTGTATTAACTAACTTTATTCTCTCAAAAGAAGAGAAATGGCACCCCACTCCAGTGTTCTTGCCTGGAGAATCCCAGGGACGGGGGAGCCTGGTGGGCTGCCGTCTATGGGGTCGCACAGCGTCGGACACGACTGAAGCGACTCAGCAGCAGCAGCAGCAGCGTTCTCTCAATAAGCCTACATACTATTGCTATAATTTCACAACAGATACATCAAATCCAGGAAATAGTGACCTCTTTTGAGCTGAGTGTATTAAAACTACAAATTCTGTTGCAAAAAATACTTGTTTTAAGGCAGCACAATTATTTCAGCTTTCTATCATTGAGTATACATTATGACTTTATGGAGAGTCATAGTTTCATATATATATATATATATATATATATACACATATACACACACACACACACACACACACATATATATATATATGACTTGTTTACTCAAATACAGGGAAAAATAAGAAAAAGTTTAGCCTGCATGATGATTGAATGTGCTGGTAAAAGACGCTTAATACATTTTCAATTGTATTATTTTGGTCTCTTTAATGATTTTTAATTTATGAAATTAAAAAATACTGAAAATACTCTCCAGCTACATTATCATAAGCCTATTTAATTAAATGAAAAGGAAACAGTGAAAGAAAATGCCTATTAAAAGTAGAGCGATCCAAGGACAGTTCTACACACTATATCCATACAGTTGCTCCAAGAAGCCAAAATTCTTACATTTTAAAAACAGGTTCATACTCAAGTTACATTTAAAAGGCAATTCAATGATTGAAGGAGACTACAATGATGTCTTCAAAACAGAAGAATTCTTAGAATTAAAATAGTTACAAGGAATTATTTGTATTATATATCCTAGAAAAAAAATTCTCCTTCCTCTTAATATTTATAAGATGTTAATTAAGTTCATGTTTTCTTTAGTCCTATGAAGTTCACGTGCTAGTCCCTTCAGAACTATGTTAAGCTATTTAACTCAGTTTAGATCTCAGCCTTAAACACATACGAATGACTTAAAAAAATACAAATATTATCAGGAAACAAGATACTTCTCATTCAAAAAAAAATAAAATTTGAGGAGTTTCAACTACTACGTTTTTCTGTTAGTTTTAGACTGATTCCAAGAAAGAAATTATATTTTGCTTTCAGTTTTCATTTTTTCTTTCAGATTTAAAACTTAAATATTAGGGTAAGGGAAAGATGGACCAGCCACTTGTTGCATTCCCAGATCACAATTAGTTTTTAGCGAGGTAAGATACCCAGAGCCGCCTAGCAGATTTATGCTATGAATAATAGATGAAGGTAAGAAATAAAAAGACAAAAACACAGGTAACTGGTTACATTACTAAATAGCTCAATATAACTATTCCTTAATTTACCATTTTGTCTGCCAAGACTAATTTCTAAAAAACACACTGAAGTTATATTATAGATCACTTTAGGTAGGGTAGTACAGCTAATGTTTTCAGATGGGATGGTGGAAATTTGGTGGGTGGAAGGCATATATTCCAAAAAAATAAAAAAATCTTTTCTATTTTTAATCAAATAAGATGGATGAGGAAGAAAAACTAAAGCAAAACAAAATATCTACACTTTAAGTACATGTTAAGCCTCTGACAATTTGAAACACAATTTGAAAACACACAGTAACAACGATGCCATGGCAACAGCATATGTGAAGGAGTGACCTCTACAGTAAGTCAGTAACTTGCTTTTATTATTTTCTGCTTACCTTCTATGTTGGTTAATTTTGTGTGTCCATGTGAAGGTGCCAGGAGGTGCCCAGATATTAAATTGAACATTATTCTGGGTGTTTCTGTGAGGATATTGTCAGTTGAGATTAACATTTAAATTGGTAGACTGTAAAAAGCAAAATGCGCTCCATAATGTGGGTGGGCTCCTGCCATCAGGTGATGGTCCCAACAGAACAAAAGCCTGACCCTCCTGCAAGTAACAAAAACTTCTCCCATCTCATGGCCTTTGACTTGGGCCTACCTCTCCCTTCCAGAGAGCCTTCCAACTGAAATATCAGCTGTTCCCAGTTGTCCAGCAGCTTCCAACCTTACTTGCCAGCCCCCATCAATACATGAATCAATTCCTTATAATAAATCTCTTCCTACACATACATGGCCTATTGGTTCCAATTCTCTATAGAACCCTAACACATCTTCCAAAAATAAATTCTATATAATAGGTTTATCAACAGGATTATTGAAACTTCTGTCACTGTGACAAGAAATAATTCTACACAGAAGGTATTTTACTTGAGTCAATGAATTAATAAGCACTATAAAATGTGCTAGGATGAATACTAACATTTAAAAATATATATAAAATCAAAATTATAGCCTTTTGTTATATAAAAGTCATGAATTTTAAAAAGAGTAAGTTTTTAAAGATATTACTGATTTTAATTTTTACTTATTATTATTGCAGTAACTATTTTCACTGAAGTAACTACTTATTTAATAAACTTCTTGAGACTCTGTTATGTATCACAGCAGGGGCTACAAACCTTTAAAATCATTATTTCTCCTAAGAGAACTATAAATCCACTTACACTGAGAAAGCAGTTTTCTGATTTAGGTGAAGGTTTCATTGAGAGGTGATTTTGCCTCCTGAGCAGGTATACACAGAATGAGGAATATATACGTAAGTCACGCATTTGGCTACAACAAAATAATATTTGACACATACCTAAGCACTTACTAGAAGTCCCTCCAGACACAGATGGTGTTCTAAAAACTTCATACTTATTATGTCATCTATCTTCTTCAACAGCCTCCAACCTTGATGACATTATCAGCCACATTTTCAACATGAAAAAACTGAAGTCAAACACTTCTTTTCCAAAAATACACAGCTACTAACTGGCTAAATCTCCATTCAAATTTCAGATTGACTCCAAGCTTACATTGTTCACACTACACTACACCAACAATTACCCCAGAGAGAAATATGTTACTTTCCAGTAAATCTTTTAGAACAGTATGACTGAAATTATAAGTTACTTTCAAAATTGCTGCCCTTTATTTTATACTCAGGGACATCACTTAAAAAAAGAGAGAGGCAATCTCAAATATGTCTTACTGTTCAAAAAAATGGTTTGGCACTCCTTGAAAGATAGTCACTGTATCTGTACCAAATTCTAAAACAGCTATGAAGTTATAACAAGTATTCTCTTCATAAAGTTGTGAAAAGCTACAAAAACTATAAACATTTTCCTTTAAAATGTTCCTATGTATTTTCAACTCTTGGACAAAATACATGATTGAGTAAATGGTGATGTACTGTTCAATTATTTAAAATTCTTTAATCCTCTGGTAAACTATACCAAAGTTGTTGAATAAAAGCAGATATAAGACTCCAAGTTTCTTATTTTTTATGGAACTGAATACTTATTTTCAAATTTAACAATTACTGAGACTTCCTTAATCTTTGGTAGAAATACTATATATTTTATTTTCCTTGTTCACGTAGCTTAATCACTATCTCTACAGCGAAACAATGTAATATTATTATACTTGAAGATTTTAAGTGTAAACAAATTATAACTGGGTATCAAGTTACCACCTTACTACTGAATTTATAATATTCTCCATTTAAATGACAAGTTTTCTAAGGAGATCTCCACTGACTGGAAGCTTCTCTAGGGTACAACAGATTTGGACAAAAGTGAATAGCTGCATGTTTTAAAAACCCTTAAAAGCAGTTCAGCATAATACAAAGGCCTTAAGTTAATTAACTATAAGAGCCAAGTAAACCAGACATCTTGCAAAATTCTGCCTGAATCTCAATGGGAAAAATATCTCCCTTGGGAATTTTTTTTCAAATTTAAACAAAGGAAACAAACTATCTTAAATTATAAAGTGAGAAAGGGGTGAAAAGGTCCTAGGAAAAAAGCCATAACAGAGACCAACTAAATGGCCAAAAACCAAAAATTTCTCCTTATAAATACTTATGAATACTTGTAATACCTGAAAAGTTTAAATTATTGGTAAAGGACAAACTACATCACATCCTCTATATGTATTTTCACTCGATGAACCAAAATCCAGAATAAATTCTCTACTGAAACCTGCAAGGCTGAAAAAGCATCACTTCTGAGAAAAAAGTCTGTAGATCCTAATTTAAATATTATTAGGGAAAAAAATAACTTCTCAGAAACAGTAATATATTTTTGGTTTTCAAGGAACTACCACACCGTTTTCAACAACTGCACCATTTTGCATTCCTACCAGCAATGCACAAGCATTACAATTTATTCACATCCTTGCCACAGCTTCTTCTCTTCTCTTTCTCTTTTTTCTTTATTTTTTTGTTAATAGCTATCCTAGTGGACGACAAATGGTATCTCGTTGTGGTTTTGATTTGCATTTCTCTGATGATCTGTGACGTGGAGCATTTTTTCACACTCTTACTGGCCATCTGTATATCTCTTTGGGAGAAACGTCTATTCAAGGTTTTTGCCCAGTTTTTAACTGGGTTGTTTTATGTTTTTTGAGTTTTATTAATAGGAATTCTTGATATTTACTTCTGCATATTTACTCCTTTGCATATATATGACTTGTAAATCTTTTCTTCTACTCTGTGGGTTGTCTTTTCATTCTATTGATAGTATGCCTTGGTATACAAAAATTTTTAATTTTAATGAAGCCCAACTTGCCTATTTTTTCTTTTGTTACTTTTGGCGTAATAACCAAGAAAACATTGCAATAAATTATGATTCATCTCAGGAATGCTACTTTGGTTTAACATTTAAGTATCAGTTAGGGTTGGAACACTCACTATAGGTAACAATTATTCCCAGATTATTCCATAGATTTAAGGTAAACTCAATCAAAATCTCGGCAGGAATTTTTACAGAAAAAAATAGAAATAGATAAGCCACTTTAAAATTTCATACAGAAAGGTAAGTAAGGAAACTAGAACAGCCAAAAAACAACTGTACAAAAAAACCAATAAAACTGGAGAATTCATCTTAAGAGGTTTTTGAACTTATTATAAATCTACAGTAATCAAGATGGTACAGTAATGGAGAAAGGATAGCTCAAATATCAATTGAGCAGAAAAAAAGGTCTAGAAATAGACCCACACAGCTATGGTCAATTGATTACTTACAAAGTTGTAAAGGCAATCCAATTTAAAAAAATGACAGACTTGTCAACAGTGTTAGAACAAATAAATATACACAAGCAGAAAATAAGTAAACTTTACCTTATACTTAACTCATATAAAATTAATTCAAAATACAGTTAAACATATAACAAGTGTTCTATCACATTATTAGACAAAACAGTTAAAAATGCTTGCAATCTTCAGACAGGCAAAGAGTTCCTATATATAATATCAAAGGCATAATACATAACAGGAAAAATTAACAAAAACTGGACTTAGATGAAATTAAAGACTCTGTTCTGTAGAAGTTACAGTAAAAGACAAGAAAGACAAACTCGGAGGAAATATTTCCAAATCATATATTAGGCAAAAGACTTGTGAAGGACTGGTATTCAGGATATATAAATAATGCTCAAAACTCAAAAATAAGAAAAGCGTCTAACATAAAAGAAGGTAACCAGAACAAAGAGGATAAAAAGGAAAGCAAATGAAGCAGAGAAAATAAAGGCTCTAAAAGAATGTTTTACATAATCATAAATATGTTTGTGGAGATATGATATCACACCCATTAAGAGGAAAAGGAGTAATCATAAATATGTTTGTGGAGATATGATATCACACCCATTAAGAGGAAAAGGAGGGCTTTTTTTGTTTTTCGTTTTTAATAAGTAAAAGAAACATTCAGGGAATCAAAAAAACTCTTGGAAATTAAAATTATGACCAAAACTTTTAACTGAATAAAAAGTTTAGAAGATGAAGTTAAGGATAAACTAGAAAGTAGACCAAAAAGGTAAACGGGATAGAAAAAAGAAAACTGAAGGACCAGTTGAAGAGACCCAACAGTTGAATGATAGCAATTCAAGAAAAGAGGGGAATAAAGCCTGAAAGTTGAAGGAACAGGTGGAGAGAAGGAAGGGAGAAAGAAAGAGAAACAGAGACAGAACGCTAAGCGGGGAGCAAGAGAGAGAAATTATCAAAACAATAATTCAAGAACATTTCTAAGAACTGAAAGAGTACCCAGCTAAATGGATGAAAAAAGAGCCATACTATACCAACATTATCATAAAATACTGGAACACAAAAGTTAAAGAAAAGATACTAGAAGTATTGAGAGTAAGAGGAAAAAATGGTCACATACAGAGGCTCCCAGGGCTGAATGATATGAGACTTGTCAGTAGCAACAGCAGCTAGAAACTAGTGGGAGGAAGGTCACAGGATTCTAAGGCAGAATGGTTTGCAACTCAAAACCTACGTCAAAAGATCTGAAAAGTATACACAAATGATCCGAAATGCATGTGCATGTGTTCCATTCTCACTTGGCTTTAGAATTCATGTTTATCTTTCAACAACAGTTAACATCTAAATCATGTTTTTCTAACACTAATGCTGAAATTAGTCTCTTCTTTAAGTGGATTCTAAATGACTACGAAGGAAAGCTGCCAAGAAAAGTGCTCAATGCCAGCTGAAAGACAAGAGTAAGATTAAAAATTTGTTGTGAGTAATCCCCATGTACAGTTCATTACGGAGAAATTTATGCCTGTCAGATTCCATCAGAACATCAAGCCAGTGACAGAATTTTCAAGTCCCCCAAAATCCTCTTTATAATAAAGGCTACCCTGAAATCGGGAAATTTAAATGGATAGATTTGATAGAAAAGATGAACTTTTCAAGTATAACAGAAAAGGATATGCTTCATAAAATATCACCATCTGATATTCATAAAACTTAATGATTATTTCTTTAAGAAGATCAAAGTTCTTCTACATACCTCACACAGGTATGTGAAACCAGAAGGCTTCAAATTACCATTGACAAAAGTCAGGTTAATTGAATGAATGACCATAATGATAAACTACAGTGTTTCCTACACTATGCTATATGGCTTCCAAAGGCTTAGATATTAACTTTTCTTAAGTATAAAAGACAGGGCGTTGAGATAATAAAGATCATCTAAAAGAGAAGATAATCAGACCTTTTATCTCAAATAACCTATTTCAATAAATTATATTTAAATAAACATTGTATAGGGCAGAGGAATAGGGAGTGGAAATAAGAGAAGAAAAAAAAAAAAACAACACTATACACTATGCTATATGGCTTCCAAAGGCTTAGATATTAACTTTTCTTAAGTATAAAAGACAGGGCGTTAAGATAATAAAGATCATCTAAAAGAGAAGATAATCAGACCTTTTATCTCAAATAACCTACTTCAATAAATTATATTTAAATAAACATTGTATAGGGCAGAGGAATAGGGAGTGGAAATAAGAGAAGAAAAAAAAAAAAACAACACTAAATGACTGGTGGTTTTAATAAAGGTTTAATAAAGGGACATGCCTAAATTTAACTCTAGGTCCCAAATTAAAAGGAGATTGGTTACAACAACATGTAAATATTTACTTGTTCTCACCTGTGTGCCAAATACTGTAGTACAGACATCTCCCTCAATTCTCATTAACAGCCAGTAGTTCCATTTTAGACAGGAAATTATACTGAGACAGGCTAAGAAATTTGTCCAAGATCACAGTTAATAGGGAGAGGAAGCTTCTGATTTAATTCTACAGCTGATGTTCTTCTAATCTGAAGCAAATTTATTTACAATGTTTAAATGAAATTTTATACTTGCACCTGAATATATGTTTATATTGCTGTGAAACCCATAATACGTCTACCAAAATAATGAAATAACAAAGATGCAAGGAAAGTGGTATTGCTGGTTGTCTCTATGCTGTCTTTTCACTCAATTATCAGTTGAGTTCAGTATTTACCCATTTCCTACTATATGATAAACACTGCTCTGGTGCTCAAAGTTTTCTCCAGAGGAATTTCAGACCTGGAAATGGCAGAATAAAACTTAAAAGATGTAAACTGGGAAGGATTAAAAGTTCTAAGGTACAAATTGGCACCTAAACGGGGGTGGGGGGTGTTCCTCTCAGAAAAGGGATACCAGAAGATGTGACTCTTAAACCAGTTCATGACATTTATTTATCTATTCAAAAGTATTTCCTACTACCCTATTTTATGTCAGTCATGCTTAGTGGTAAGTAACAAGATGGATACTAGTGAATAAGTAGCGTTGGGATTATGAACAAGAGAACAAAATCAGGGATAATGTATCAGAACATAAGAAAATAAGCCAGGAAAGAAAATATTCTAAATCTTATAGATTATTCCTGGGTGAACTGGGTCCAAGGTCTAATGAGCATTAAAGGAGACCAAAAATGCAACATGTGAGCCCACCATCTTCAATGAGATATTCCTATCAGCAACGAGGTGACTGAAACTAAAGCTATCGAAAGTATTCACCAACCAGGAACCAAAGTCAGAAAACCATGAATGATAACGTTATATGTGACATATAGATTTTAAAACTTCTGAATGAAAATCGTACTATAAACATGCAAACATTATTTCAAATAATAAAGTAAAAAAGCGTTGAAATACAAAACAGAGAGAGCTAAAAACCTTCCCTTAATACACGGAGTTCTTATAAGTCAATAAGGAAATATAAACATCTCTATCTCTTTAAAATGAGTAAGAAATAACAAATAATTCACAAAGAAAATAGTCTGTTTGAAGCAAGTGCTGGAATCTCTGTCTCTCTCTCCCTCTCTTTATATATGTATGTGTGTTTAACACACATACATACCCACACATAGATACACACACATGCACACACACACATTTATATCTATACCTATATCAATATTTGAGCAATATACACCAAACAATAAAAATTATTTTAAAATGCTGAGCTCATTAGTATTTTGTACTTTAAAAAAATATTTTAGATCTGCCTTTTCTCTATAAATAGATAGGTACTACTTTTATAATCAGGAAACAATAATGACTTCCTCTCTATACAGCAACTGAGGAAAAGGACTGAAGCAGGTAGCTAAGAGCATTCTAAACATTTTTCTACTTCAAGCAGAATCTATAGAAACCCAGGTTGTAGTAAATCTACAAAGAGAGGCTTCAATCATGAAGCACTGACAAGCACAAGACAGAAACAGAGGAAATGAGTATCAAAAAATAAGTCAATTTTATTACTGTTACTGAAATTGCACATTAACCATAAAATCAAGAGTACAGATACATACTAGAAAAGAATCATGATTTAGTGTCTGTAAGTTGCTATACACAGTTTTTGATACAGATTTACCACTTAGTTTTACTAGATCAATACATTATTCTGTTTGCAACTGAAACTGCTTATTTTTAATTAGAAAGTATGAGAAAGCATTCAAAATAAAGTACATTACTCTACAAAGATAAAACATCAATTAAGATTATTTCAAGAAAACCTAAATCATTTCCTTCTCTCTCTGATTAACGAATGACTAACCACAAACTATTAGCAACCACAGTCCTGTTCTCAGCAGTATAAATGACATTAAAATTTAAAACACAGCCCAAGCTATAAGCAAAGAATTTTTAATTCAGTGATTACATACAAACCCAAATTAGACATACAGATATTAGCATACACAAAGGCGAAAGGTAGTCAAGTCTCTAAGTATCAAGAGAAGATGACAGCTGCCGTGCAATGAGGCAGAGCAAACAAGATTACTGTGCGCTTAGTCACTCAGTGGGGCCAACTCTTTGCCACCCCATAGCCGCCAGGCTCCACTGTCCATGGGGATTCTCCAGGCAAGAATACTGGAGTGGGCTGCCATACCCTCCTCCAGGGGATTTTCCTAACCCAGGGACCGAACCCAGGTCTCCCGCATTGCAGGTGGGGTCTTCACTTTCTAAGCCACTAGGGAAGCCCAAGAACACTGGAGTGGGTAGTCTATCTCTTCTCCAAGGTATCTTCCCGACAAAGGAATCAAACTGGGGTCTCCTATATTACAGGGGGATTCTTTACCAGCGGAGCTACCAGGGAAGCCCCTAGTAAGATCACAGAAGGTGTTATATCAATCAGATGACTTCAGCTTCAAGAGACAGATCAGAATCACACAACTTATTTTATCACATAAGTAGCCCGAGTTCCTTCCAACTCTAGAATCTTCCCTCTTCTGAACAGTGTCTCCCTCCTGACTAGCTAGAGCTCAGGGCTATAATTAATTTTTAGCATACTTATCATTATTTGAACTCTTGTTATAAGCCAAGCACTATTTTAAGAACTTTAGCTCATTAATTTTATTTCTAACAACAGCCTATAAGGTAGCCTCATTTGCACCAGTTCTACTGAAATATAACTCACGTATCATACAATTTTCACTTATTTAAAGTGTACAATTCAACGGCAGTCATCATTATAGTCAATTGTAGAAAAAGAACCCTGTAACCTTTTTAACAGGAAAAACTGTGGAAAATTCTTAAAGAGATGGGAATACCAGACCACCTAATCTGCCTCCTGAGTAATCTGTATGCAGGACAAGAAGCAACAGTTAGAACCAGACATGGAATATCATACTGGTTCCGAATAGGAAAGGAGTACGTCAAGGCTGTATGTCACCCTGCTTATTTAACTTATATGCAGAGTACATCCTGCAAAATGCTGGGCTGGATGAAGCGCAAGCTAGAATCAAGACTGCCAGGAAAAACATCAATTTCAGATATGCAGATGACTCCACCCTTATGGCAGAAAGCAAAGAGGAACTAAAGAGCCTCTTGATGAAAGTGAAAAAGAGTGAAAGAGTTGGCTTGAAACTCAGCACTCAAAAAACTATGATCATGGCATCTGGTCCCATCACTTCATGGCAAATAGACAGGGAAATAATTGAAAGAGAGAAAGACTTTATTTTCTTGGGCTCCAAAATCACTGCAGATGGTGACTGCAGCCATGAAAAGACACTTGCTCCTTGGAAGAAAAGCTATGACAAACCTAGACCACGTATTAAAAAGCAGAGACATTACTTTGCTGACAAAGTTCTGTATCGTCAAAGCTATGGCTTTTCCAGTAGTCATGTATGAATGTGAGAGTTGGACTATAAAGAAGGCTGAGCACTGAAAAACTGATGCTTTTGAACTGTGGTGTTGGAGAAGATTCTTGAGAATCCCTTGGACTGCAAGGAGATCCAACCAGTCAATCCTAAAGGAAATCAGTTCTGAATATTCATTGGAAGGACTGATACTGAGGCTGAAGCTCCAATATTTTGGCCACCTGATGCAAAGAAGTGACTCATTGGGAAAGACCCTAATGCTGGGAGAGATTGAAGGCAGGAGGAGAAGGGGACGACAGAGGATGAGATGGTTGGATGGCATCACTGACTCGCACATGAGTGTGAGCAAGCTTTGGAAGTTGGTGATGGACAGGGAAGCCTGGTGTGCTGCAGTCCATGGGGTCACAAAGAGTTGGACACGACTAAGCGACTAACTGAACTGAATCTTTATCACTTGGAAACGAAACTTTCTGTAACCTTTAGCTACCACGTCCCATCCTGTCTTATTCTACCCACAACTCTAAGCAACCACTAACCTATTTTTTGTTTTAATTTTATTTTTACTTTATTTTACTTTACAATACTGTATTGGTTTTGCCATACATTGACATGAATCCACCACGGGTATATATAAATTTCTGTATGCCAGATCTTCATATGAGTGGAACAACACAGCATGTGGTCCTTGGTGACTGGCTTCTCTCATTTGCCACGTTTTCCAGGTATAGCCATGTTGTGGCATATATCAGTACTTTGGTCCTTTCTGTGGCCAAATAATATGTTGCACTGATACACTGTGTTTTGTTTATCCATTCATCCTCTTTGCTATTATGAACAATGCTGCTATAAACATCTGTATAAAAGTTTCTGTGCTGATGTCTGTCTTCAGTTCTCTTGGGTATATACTTAGGATTGGAACTGCGAGGTCATTTGGTTAACACTACATTTAATAATTTAAAGAATTACCATACTATTTCCTAAAGCAGTTAAACCATTTCACATTCCCATCAGCAGTGTATGAGGGTTCTCATTTCTCTGTATCTTCACCAATATTTGCTGTTGTCTGACTTTTTTATTTCAGCCATCCTAGTGGGTGATGAAGTGGTATCTCACTGAGGATTTACATTTCTCTAATTACTAGTGATGACAATGATTTTTCCCTAATGAATGATGTTCCATGTGTATGAGCCCTATTTTTACAATAAGAAAAACAGATACAGAGAGAGAAAATACACTTCTCACCTGCACAAAGCTAGGAAGGGAAAAGCTGGGGTTCAAATACAGGCAGGATGGTTCCACAGCCCAATGTCTTACGCTATAACACTGTGTAATTTCATGCTTCCCATTTGAGGGAAGGCTTTTCCAGGTAATTTGTTTTATCAGTGAGGGAACCTTCGCAAGGAACCATTCAGACTTCTCTTATCTCATAGACTATGTTTTGGTCATACAACTCTTCCTAAACCAATTACTGTAAGAATAGAGTCATCATTACTGGTTTAGATTATTCAGGATTTTTGTGTGAAATCAGAACTCTTTAAGAAAGAAAGAAAGAAAGAAAGGCTCTTAATCAATCAAATCAAAAGTATCTGCTACAAGTATATATGGAAAGAAACAAAACTTCTGATTTTCTTGTTTATACAACCTCGGAAATGAGTGAAGTTACCAGGTTTAAAAAGTTACCACTTAGCTACTACTGTGGCAGTGTTATCTGTATGAGTGAATGGATAATTATGTCAGTCACTGAGTAAAAGACTTCAATTAACAAAGAAAGGAAAGAAACCAAGACTTGCATTAGGCTGAAATCTGACTATGGAAAATTAAGTCTTAACTATAGAACCAAAGGATTAAATATGAAACATTTATTTGTACATTTTCAAACAGCCAAAATGTAAATTAACTACAGTTTAAAGCTGGAAAATGGCAAATAATCATTAATAAAATGTAACATTTTAAATTATAAGGCTTCTAAGTCTCTCTTCCAATAAAATGCCACTATAAAAATAGTTTTCATTCACTTTAAGGTTCTGGGAGGCTCAGATAAGCTTTCCTCAAGAATGTAAAGTTTAACTTCAAATAATTTTAAGTATTATTTTATATTACTTTAGCAACTATATTAGCAAATAGATTTCATAAATCATATTTTAAATGTAGTACTAATTCCTAATGGACAAATGGTTTTCATTTTCCATACTTTCTATAATGTATTACTTATAAATTAGAATGTATGTTCCAAAAATGATATAATACATATTAGCATTTGCTCCTTGGGAAGAGATCAGAAAATAAGATGAGTTTACCAGATCACACAAACATATATTAGAAATACTTTCAAAGTATTTATGTTGATCCCTCACCAAAAACAAAAAAACATTTAAAGTTGGGGGAGAAGCTGAATAAATAATTACAAGCCATGGCTGCCTTTAGATAGAAGGTTTATCATTTAATTATAATGTTGATCATTTAAAAGTATCCAAAATGTCTCCAGCATTTTAAAGAGCTAAGCAGAGTTATTTTTAAAATCAAACATATGTGCTTTTTCTGTTTATGTCTTTGGAAAGAACATTCGGTATAATGAAAAACACGACCAGATTTTTCACAGTACATCACTATAAAACCCTGTAATTGACTTTTGGGGTTGGTTTACTCTATATCTATTTTTGACCACATAGAAAACAGCAATGATGTGGTGAAAAGCCCAAAATGTAAGTCCCATTGCAGGATAAGACTCCATCCTGATTAGTACAGAAGTATCATATTTATGCTGGGAAATGTGCCCATTTGAAAAGAGAAAATTTCAGTGCATAGGAGCCTCCTCTTTTTTAATCAAGCCATGTAAAAACTAGTAACTCTGAGGCCTGGTCTGGGTCTTAGCTAGATGCTGCTGTACACACCAATACTTCCACTGAAGACAGTTTAATATTGATGCTCAATACTGATACTGAAAATAACAGGTTCATTTCTACTGGCTAATCAAATGGAGAATAACACTGCAAATTAACTATTAAAACTATAAATTAACACTGGATAGTTACTTTTCCCCTGTCTTAATAGAGATTATATGAAGAATCTTAATAGAGATTATATGAAGAATTAATCCCCTCCTAAAAACTCTGCACTTACTCAGTGACAAAACTAACTTGTCATTCCTAACAAAAGCACTGTTTTCCTTCACTGAAAAGAAGTCTAAAATATCTCTGAATGAGCTCTCCTAGCTTCATTAATAAAATTTACATATTAGCAAGTAAAATAAACTAAAAGAGGGAGATGGTGTGTGGCTTAAAAATCAGCCTGTAACACCTACCACAGATTTATCTCCTGTGAGTTGACTCAACCATTCCTTTTTCTCAGCAAATAAACTACATTCTATGCAGGGTACTGCGGGAGAGTTTTTCAAGAACCAAGTAAAGGAATATGCTTTAGATGGAATCTTCCAAATTGACATCCTGCCCACTTTTGGTAGGTATTAAAGGGTCCACAGCACTTTATGAATTAGTTGTGGTTTACCTGAAAATCATGGCCAAAGTCACCATGGTCACTGCACGTTCAATTTATTCCTATCAGAAATCAATGTTCCTTAAAAAAAAAAAAAAGGCTTAGCCTATTTAGAAAAAAGTCAAGCTAAGTGATAGCATTCTAGCAGCATTGTTGACTGAATGGCAATGTATCACTGTAATGTCTAGAAGTATATGGAATGATAAGTCAAATTTGTACTAATTTTTATTGTTATATATAAGTCTTTTATAATATAGATTATTTGCCTTTTATTCTACATTTTAATTGAACCAATAAAACAATGCATTAACACTAACTGTGTAAGAATATTTAACAGCTTTCAACAACTTCTTGGGGAGCGGTGGCACAAAGATGTTCACAGAATCCTCCCTAATTTATGAAGAACAGAAAACCCCTGAAAAATCCTTTTATGAATTACCTATACGAAAGATCATCTGAACAACAGAAGAATTTCGTACCAAGCTTACTAAGTAGCCAAACAAAATATCGAAATCTGACATCTGATTTTCCAGTAAGAAATATGTGAAAGGCTTAACTGAGCTACATGGGAAGTCACCAAGATGAGAATTGGTGGGAAAGACCTGACCCAGTCTGTTCAGTCCTGATCCAATTCCTTTCAATAAATTCCTCATCTGAACAAAACAAATTGTCCACCGTCACATTACCTGCATTACCAGATAATCCAGCTTTTATTTAAAGTGTTTTATGCACATTTTTAAACTGTTGTGGTGAAGGAAAATGGCGGAAAGTTCACCAACCAACTTTTTTCTTTCATTTGCTAACTTTCTCAAGAAAATCAAGCTAACTAAGGAAGGAAAAAGAAAGCATCTTCTCAATAAATGACATAAGAAGAGCAATAAGTTGGACTAAATAGTTTCTTCAAAATCACAGCACTGGGCCTTTTACTGGAAAACCTTCCCACTATATTAGCATTATATTTTATAACTAAAATTTGATTATTATAAAATTATTAAGAAATTTATTAAGTCTAAACCAGGAGCCTGCTGCTGCTGCTGCTGCTGCTAAGTCGCGTCAGTCGTGTCCGACTCTGTGCGACCCCATAGACAGAAGCCCAACAGGCTCCACCATCCCTGGGATTCTCCAGGCAAGAACACGGGAGTGGGTTGCCATTTCCTTCTCCAATACATGAAAGTGAAAAGTGAAAGTGAAGTCGCTCAGTAAGTGTCTGACTTTTCGTGACCCCATGGACTACAGCCTACCACGCTCCTCCGTCCATGGGATTTTCCAGGCAAGAGTACTGGAGTGGGGTGCCATCACCCTCTCTGCTCCATGTACACACTACTCTGTATAAAACAGATAAACAAGAAGGACCTACTGCATAACACAGGGAACTATGTTCAATTAATGTCTTACAAAAACCTATAATGAAAAAGAATCTGAATAATCTGAATAACATAACTGAATCACTTTGCTATATACGTGAAGTTAACACAACACTGCAAATTAACTATATTTCAATTTTTAAAATGGCTAAGAAAAGTCCTCTTACAATAGTGAGACAGAAGTAGAAAGAAGAAACTGTAAGACTTTTAGCAACATTATAAACCAACCAGACCTACAGATATCTATAGACCAATCCAACCAACAACAGAATGCACTTTCTTCTTCTCAAGACTAACAGAACATTCTCCAAAACAGACATAGTGCTAGCAACAACACAAAATAAGTCAATAAATTTTAAACAGGTAACATCATACACAACCACAATGAAGTAAAATTTGAAATCACTAAAATCTATATAAGACGGAAGCTTGGAAAATACATAAATATGTCAAAACTAATCAACATGCTCCTAAACAGCCAATTGGTCAAATTTATAATTTACAATAAAATGATAAAGTTAGGTGTCTGCTGTGTGCTCTTTTGTATTGTATGTATTCAATTCACTTACAGAATACAGCATGAATCAAAAGAATAAAAATTCTCTTGAGGAAATCTTAAAATAACTGTATATATGTCAAGGAAAACTTTAATTACAGCAATTGCCTTCTTAGTCAAACACATCATAGGGGAAATTTCAATTCAAATTAATTTTTCTTTTAATAGATAAGTTCATTCTATTTTCATTTATTATTCTGATATAAGCAAATCAGGTCTTCTCTCACTTAAAAATATATTTTTTAAAACTGGTTTTTGTATTTTCTAAATTCCCACCCCTTTCCCCTTTCTCTTTCTTTTTAAATTTCCCTGGAGAATATTTCTTGCAGAATAGGTCTGCTGATGATGCAATTGCTTAGTTTTCCTTTGTCTGAGAAAGTCTATAGTGTTCCCTTTTTACTTCTGAAGGGTAATTTTCCTGGATATAGAATTCTACATTGGTGGGTTTTTTCCTTTCAACACTTAAAATATTTCACTTCTTTCTCTTGCTTCCATGCTTTCTGATAAGAACCCTGTTCATTCCTATCCTTATACCTCTATATATTTTTTTCTTCTTGCTTTTTTCAAGATTTTCCCTTTTTTTTTTTTTTTTACATGCTGATTTTTGTGTTGTTTCAGTGGGATATACCAAGAGGTATGTGTGTATGTGTATTTTATTCTTCTAGATATACTCTGGGCTTCTTGGATCTGTAGCTTGTTGTCTGCCAGCCACTAGTTTTGGAACATTCTGGCTATTAGTACTTGAAATATTTCTCTGTTCTCTCTCCACCTTCCAGTGTTTCAATAACGCGAGTGTTCTGCCTCTTGATATTATGTCACATTTCTTGGATGTACTGTTCTGTTTTTGTTTTCATGCTTTTTTTTTCCCTCTTTGCATATCAGTTTAGAGAAATTCTATAGACCAATCTTCAAGTTCACGGATTCCTTTTTTGTCTCTGTGGCATCTACACATGAGTCCATCACAGGATTTTTCATTTCTTTACAAAAGTGAATTTCAGTTTCTTTACCATTTCGTTCTGATTCTTAGAATTTACAGGGCTGCTTGTGTTACCCATCTGTTCTCACAAGTTGTCTACTTTTTCCAGTAGAGTCCTTAACATGTCTGTCATAGTTATTTTAAATTATTTAAATGCCCTGTTTGATAATTCCAATATCTATGTCATATACAAATTTGTCTCTGATGATTGCTTTTTTCCCTCTGTGTTTGTTTTTGCCTTTGGCATGCCTTGTAACTTTTTCTTGACAGCAAGGCATGTCATATTTGGTAATAGTTACTGAAATGAATACCAATACACCCTTAATACAAGAGTTTGACTTTGCTTGCTTTATTAGTAGGTGCCAGAGACTTCAGATTATTCTAATCTTCATAATTTTGTCTCATCTTGAATTTGGGCTTCCCTTGTGGCTCAGCTGGTAAAGAATCCACCTGCAATGTGGGAGACCTGGGTTTGATCCCTGGGTTGCGAAGATCCCCTGGAAAAGGTTAAGGCTAGCCACTCCAGTATTCTGGCCTGGAGAATTCCATGGAATATGTAGTCCATGGCACTGCAAAGAGTCAGACACGACTCAGTGACCTTCACTTTCAGTGCTGCCCCTGTTTCTTGGAGCTGTTTTTCCTATAATCTACTGTTGTGATATTGGTTATTGATTTGAGATCTTTCTTCCTTTTTAACGTATTTACAGCTGTGAATTTCTCTCTGAGCACTGCTTTTGCTTTATCTCAAAAGTTTGATACTGAGTTTTCATTTCTGTTCCTCTAACACAAACTTCTCTTTGTTTTTGTTCTGAAAAAACTTCACTCTGTTCACCTAACTTCTCTTGTTGTAAGCACCTATTTATTCTTTCTCATTTTAAAGTAATACTCCCCGGAATAATGACTAAAGCTAAGCTAAGTCGCTTCAGTCGTGTCCGACTCTGTGCGACCCCATAGACAGGAGCCCAACAGGCTCCCCTGTCCCTGGGATTCTCCAGGCAAGAACACTGGAGTGGGTTGCCATTTCCTTCTCCATTGTGTGAAAGCAAAAAGTGAAAGTGAAGTCGCTCAGTCGCATCCGACTTCTAGCGACCCCATGGACTGCAGCCTACCAGGCTCCTCCATCCATGGGATTTTCTAGGCAAGAGTACTGGAGTGGCTTGCTATTGCCTTCTCCGAATAATGACTAAACTTGTACTGAATTTCCTTTTTGATTCTAAATAAAATATTTTGGTAGAGAAGGCAGATATAAGGATATAAGTCTTCTTAGCAATCATAACTTTCAAGTAAGCAAGAGAAGACACTGAGCAATACTGATAATACCTTTAAGTGCATTAAGGTTAAAGTCAAGTAATTTTTTTAAAACCGTTAAATATACAAAACACACCAAATTACGGTTTCTACCTCCTGTCTTTGGAAATAATTTTTCAGAAAAAGTACAAATGATGTCACATGGCCATGAAAAACCACATAAAATTTGTGTGGTCCTTGCAGCAATCCAATGAAAATTATAACCATTTCTTTTAGTGGACATTTTGAATATATTATACATGCAGGAATATTACGTTTGATCAATTAACACCTTGAAAGTAGTTAAAAACAAGACTACACCAAAGGAAAAAAAAACAATGTATATGTCAAGAAGACAGAAATAAGTTAAAATCTACCTTCTCAAGGTGATCAAAAATGAACTTATGTATGTCTTTTGCCCAAATATAAATCAAACTTCTTTTCTTCACAAAATTATCCTTTAGAAAAACAGAGTTGTCTCATCTTACAATCCTAACAAAGGATCTCCTGCTGCAGGGCACTCTACCAAGATATTTTATTTAGAATCAAGAAGTATAATTTGGGAATCATAGAGTGGCCTGAATCAATCTCACTCAACACGAGTTCTGGAAGCTTATAAAAGCCACCTAACAAAATTAAGATTTAAAAAATAAAGAGAGAGAAGCAACAAAGAAATTCAATACAAGTTTAGTCATTATTTCTGGGAGTATTACTTTAAAATTAGAAATGCTAAATGTTCTGTAAAAGAAAAAAAATTAATGCTAAAAAAATGTGAAAGTACTTATCATGAAATATCACAAAGAATAAATAGGTACTATGACACAGTAAAATCTGTCTCTTATACACATCTAGATGTGTATAAGAGACAGGATAGAAGGTTTATCTAGATGTGTATAAGAGACAGAAATTATGTTGTACCTCAATCAAGAATGAATAAAGATCATATACACTGTATGTGAAATTTTAAAAACATCTCTAGCACTGATGAAAACATTAAATCAGGTGCATGTGAACAATTTGAAGATTCGTAAAATTTAAATGGGAAAAATCACATTTCTAATTACTTTTATTTATATATTAATTTAAATTCTTTTCAGTCTTCTCACACAGTGAAAAGAAAATCTGCCTTATATCTAAAGACACTATACTCAGCTATACGCACTAATTTAACAGCGTAAAATAAAAAATATATTTTCAAACATAACAGAGATAGCCATCATGGAAATCCTCTTTACCAAAACTGTTAACAAATTTAATACAATAGTACTAATGAAAAGGCTGACTATGTCACACATATTTCAGATTCTAACTTATAAAACAGGTCTAGAATGAAAAAAAATTTTATTTTCCTTCTCTACCATATTCATACATAAATATTAATACATATATGCGTGCTTTTACACATGCATGTAAGTGTAATGCTTTTATTTTAAGCTTTAAAATGATCCCAACATAAATTTGAGAGTGTCAGGGTAGTTAATTGATATTTATTCAATTAAAAAATATAAATTAAAAAAACTGAGATATTAAGGGATGGTGACTAGGGGAATTTAGTTAATATTCACTAATCACTTAAGAGTCTAATTAATTTATTTCCCTTAAACTCTCAAACTGTGGTAGTTTACATAACAGGTTCCATGTTTCCATCCACAACACTGCCACAGCCTCACTGTGGGTGGAGTGTACTTCTCTGCCTCTTGACTTTAAATCAGCCATGTGAACTTTTTTTGCCAGTTGATAAACGGGCAGAAGTGACAAAATGTGCCAGTTATAAACCAACACCTTAAAAGGCCCTCTTGAGACTCTGCCATCACCAAAATAAGAACATTCCTGAGGTACCTCATAAAATAAAGAGGAAAGTGAAGGGGACTACAGCCATCACCCCCCACCCACACATCTACAGTCAGAATCAGAGCTTCTTAGGCCCAGTCAAAAGATCCAAACAAATAGGCAATAATAAATAATTGCTGTCACTGAGTTTTGACATGTTTGTGCAATAGCAAAATGATTTATAGGTAGAGTCCTTATACTCTTTGGTGCCAAGTGAAACATCAATATAAAATGATTCTCTTTCCATAGAATCAAATACTTTGATTTCCAAAGTTATAAACAAACGGGAATAAAATCTTTAAACACACCACTGAAAAAAAGTGGACTTTTCCTTTCTCTATCTCTCGTAATTGGACGAAGTCATAATCCCGCTACTGTGACAAACAGAGTCAGAAACCCAAATAATTTATTTCTTATGATTCCAAGAAGGGTTTCCCTAGAAGCTCAGATGGTAAAGAACCTGCCTGCAATGTCCGAGACTCTGGTTTGATCCCTGGGTGGGCAAGATCCTCTGGAAAAGAGAATGGCCCCTGGAGAAGGGAATGGCTACCCATCCCAGTATTCTTACCCAGAGAATCCCAAGGACAGAGGAGCCTGGTGGGTACAGTCCATGAGGCTGCAAAGAGTCTGACACAACTGAACAACTGACACACACACACAACTCCAATAAAAACTTTTAGAAAAAAATCAGAGCTATGCAAGCAGCACTGTAATTAATAACTGTAAATCATCCGAATTATGAAACAAACAAACACTAACAGTAAATGATGTGTTTTTCCATTGCTTAGCATCCAAGTAAACACATGGTTTGTAAATGTGTTTTCCTAACCTGGTAAAGGAAAAAACACCTCATCCAATGTAAAAGAATATTTCTAAATGAATGATTAAGGCAAACTGGAGATCATTTGAAATACAATTTCTCAAACATAACCACCACACATTCTTATAGAAGACAACTGACATAAGAATTTTTCTCTCATTCTAGCAATGAGAAATTATAGAAATGTGCAGTTCACCTACTTTTAAAAAAGTATTTAAAGTAAACTATTAGAAACAGATAAAAGCCCAAACTATTCAACAAAACTAAAAAGCTAGATAACTAAGAAAATAGTTGTGATAGTTTCAGAAGGAAAATTATTTCTGATAACCTAGTCTGGGTTTATTAACTGAACACAGGTCTTTGTTTTGAACATCATGTCAGTTAAAGTTAAGAGAAAAGCATACTGGCTCCTATTGTTTTACCTAATAAAATGAAGCAGAACAGTCAGGAAATATAACTTTTTTCCAGATCTTCAAAAGGGCAGTGTCATGCTGGCCTTTTTGACAGAGAAATGGGAGCATTATAACTGAAGGTCATGTGCTGTAAAGTCATTCATCTAAGGACCCAAATAAGTAAAGCCTGGATATCTCCTACTACCATCAATATACCTGAGGAAAAGATAAAGAATGAGAGTAGCATTGACTAAAACATGCTTCAGGGTACACAAATGCAAAACACATTAGTAGGTATAGAGAAAACCAAAGATAACTAAGGTTGGGAAACCCAGAATTAAAAGTCTCTTTACTGCAGGACTGCTCAGAGCCTTTAACAGAGTACATACAGTGGCAAGCACCAAAAATACCACCTTCCTCCAACTTAACTTGAACAACTTTTCTTCAAGAAGCACTTGAAGGGACGCTTTACTCAGGGCACATTTAAGAAAAAATTAATGTAGAGGAAAGACTAGCTCCTCAGACTATGCCACTTTAATAATTAAAGTCAACATTATTTACTACTTTAACATTAATACTTCGGTTGTCAGGAAATTATATTTTAATTATAATATCTCTAAAGATAAAAAGCTTTTCCATTTTCCATCAGTTTTTCTTATCTTTATATTAAACTTATAATCCAATGTGACATTATTTAATAATTGTTTATTCTCATCTTATGGTTCTTCAGTAAATTTTTAAAAGCAACTGAATCTAGTTTGGGACTCTCCATTTATCCCATGATTTTCAGATTATTATTACGTAAAAATAAATTCTAATACCTCATAGAATTTTCACTACTAGAAATAACTTCCTACGCTATATATAACTTTTTATATTACTGTGTAACAACACTATACTAATGATTTTTCCTTCCCAATAAATGACAATTGGATCAGTCATCCAGTGTCTAGAATTAGCCCTTCTTATCTGTCTGGAATGATGAGGCTAAAATAAATGTACAGAGACTTCCCTGGTGGTCCAAGGGCGAAGACTCCACTCTGTCAATGCAAGGGGCCAAGTTCAATCCCTGGTCAGGGAACTAGATCCCAACTAAGTCCCATGCACCCCAACTAAGACCTGGCACAGTCAAATAAATAAATAAATAAATATTTTAAAATTTTTAATAAAATAAAATTTTTAAAAATAGACATACAGTTTATGAGCTGCAACCCTGAAGAAGAAATAATTTAGGCACCAGTAAAAATTAGATGCGAATAACTGGGAGAGCTGCTTCTTACCTCTGCTACCTATTAATTTTCATCACAAGTGGATCTAGAGGGGCAGACACCAGAAGAGAATTTAAAGTGATACATAGTGATGCAATAGGAATTCAAGCAGACAGAGATTAGAGGGATCTGATTAGCTTATCAGCTTACAGGGACTTGGGAATACACAGTTCTTGGTAGAATTCAAATTCTGTGTGATGAGATTTATGTACACAATACTATGTACATAAGTACATAAGGCTCTCTTATTAGTATATATAAATTAATAATATTTCAAGCCTATAGAGATCTTTTTCTAACTATGATATAAAACACAAATCAAATACTGATCATATTAAGTATGAACTGTTGCCCTTTAAAAGTTCCATCATTATTTAATTCCATGAAGGTATTATCAACTATGAAAATAACTAGGTGGGAAAGTATAATTTGAAAATATTTGGTCAAAGAAAAAGCCCAGTATGACTGAAACAAGATGGCAAATGACTTCATCTTCTTTTGGAAAATGACCTCATAATGACAACTAGCTAACCAACACTAGCTTCCAAAGCCACGGAGAGCAGCTTACAAAGTCACAGCTGTTACTTTTTCTATCAACTAGAAGTTGATTTCATTTTAAATGTCATTTCAAAAGAACTGAATGATTTCTTCAAAGCACTACAACTCATGAGCAAGAAGTATATTGAGAAGAGGACAATGATAAGTCTGTGACATGTTCAATAAAGATGACTGTAACGAATGACAGAACAATCCGTTAAAAACACTTGAGTGTGGCATTCTTGGACAACAAGCAGACACACTGAGGACTATAAGTCACTCGTGAATAAGACAGTAAACACACAAAGGGCTTATTCTGACCTTTAAGCAACAGAAAAATAATTGGACAGATAAAAATTTTTGATAACTAGCTTATTTTGTAAGTAAAACAGATGAAGATTTGAATAATCTTTCTGGAAAAACTATTAAAATAATTCTTGAAATTTAAAACATTCAGATCCCAAGTACAACTGTCACTAATTAACATTCTGTGGAATTCGGTTTCTCAATTATTCAAAAGCCCGACCTGATGGAGCCCCTGATATGTCTGTAATCTCATCTTCCACTACTTGCCCACCCTGCCTCTACTCCCTCCATTCAGAGAGATACAAATGAAGAAGGTAGGTGTGGGGATAAACTGTGACTTAAATGTAGACCAAGGGAACAAACAGAGATTACCATCCTTAAAACAATAGAAGATTTCAGGGTAATGCAAGCACAGTACATGCAGTCTTTCAGTATCTCAAACTATCTACTTCTCAGTCTCATCGCCCACCAAACTTTCACATACATCAGTCAAAGGCCCAGCAGAGATCCTGCAGTTCCCTTAGAGAGGCTGTGCTCTGTCAAGCCTCTGCAACTGCATATGATATTCTATCTAGACTGTGCATCTCTCTGGAGTTCCCAAACTCATCTCCCTGAAAGACCCCACAGTGGCCACCACGTGTGTCACAACTCTGCCTCTTACCTCAACCCTGGGACTCCAGGAGTCCTGAGACACAATCCAGCACAATGTTTAAGAGCACACAGACCTGGGGGCCAACCACCTGAGTCTGAATCTTTATCACAAATTGCACTAAATCCTGTATCATTCTGGCAAAGTCCTCATCTCTCTGTGTCATGGTGTGTTTATATGTAAATCTTGATAATGACAGCTTTCATATAGAGTTGAGATGTAAATGAGTTAATGCATATAAAGCCTTAACAAGTATGGAGCCACGCAAGAAACACTTCAAGTGTTAGCTATAATTACTGTCTTAAAATTTAGTTTAAGTATCGCATCCAGCCCAACTGTTACCCCATGAAGCTAAGTCAAGTACCCCATCTCTGTCATCCTTATAATGTTTTGCTCATCCATGTATCAGTACTACCTAATGGACTTTAATGTGCTTTATCCATTCTATATCTCCAGAACTGAGCACAATTACTACCACATACAATGGTACAATGAATGAATGAAAAAAAAATTAAGCAACAGAATATAAGGCACATGGTTTTAAAGATAGGAAATACAGAAACAAGCAGGACTGTCAAGCATGGTGAGAGGATTTACACCCTGCACAAAAGCACTGGCTAAGAAAGTAGGTACAGGCTGAACCACCAGGGGTGTATCCTTGTGCAAGGCAAAGAACACCAGGATAAGAGAGTGGTGGTGGTTTCTGCTTTTTAATACAAAGATGTCATCTTCTTGTCAGTCTGTACAGTCAAGCGTTTTTAGCTCAGAATGGGACTCTTTCTAATTAATTTGCCCAAAAAGAACACATTTCCTAATTCACAGAAAGGATGAACGGACAAACAAAATATAGCATATAGATATAATGGAATTCAGCCTTTAAGAAAACAATTATGAAACACACTACAACATGAATGAATCTTGAGGACATTACACTAAGGAAAATAAGGCAGTCACAAAAAGGTAAATACTGTATGATTATACTTATATGAAGTACATAGAATAGTCAAATTTATAGAGAAAACAGAATGGTGGTTGCTGAGGGAGGGAGGAACGAGAAGTTACTGTTTAATAGGTACTGAATTTCAATTTGAGAAGATGAAAAAGTTCTGGAGATGGATGACAGTAATGGTTAGACAACAATTCCAATGTACTTAAGACCACTGCACTATACACTTTGGTTAAAATGGCAAAAATTATGTATACATAGAGAGAGATAAAGAAAGAGAGGTTTGCTACAATTTTTAACAGTTTATGAACATTAATAAAAACTTTTGTTGTGCTGAGAATGTTTATTTTGTTATATTATTTTTTGGTTAAATGACCAATGTATAACAGAGATGAATGTTTCTTTCATCAGAAAGAACAAAGTTATGACACACTAGTCTCAATGGAGGGGGTGAGAGAGTTAGCATCTGTCACTATATTTTTTCAATTTTTAAATTTTTAATTAGAGGATAATTACTTTACAATATTGTGTTGGTTTCTGCCATATATCAACAAGAATCAGCCATAGATATACATTATGTCCCCTTCCCTTCGACCTCGTACCCCATCCCACCTCTCTAGGTCGTCACAAAGCACTGGATTTGGGCTCCCTGTGAACATTAATAAAATTTAAGTCAAATTTTTCTTATTTCCAAAATTAAACTACATCTTCCCAACTTAAACTGATTTATTCTATTACCTGTGGCAAATTGCCACAAATAATTAGTTATTACTTGTGTATCTTGTAACTTTTTAAAACTAATAAGCATTAATTTTGTACATTAAAATAATATACTATTCAGAGTTAGATATGCTGCACAAAGCTTTCCTATAATTTTATCTTTTTATGGCTGAGAAAGACTGTTACATCTGCCTTAAAAAGTTTCCAGGTTAATATTACAATGGTCATACATTTATTATACAAAATTGCGTGGCCTCAAGTACTCGTTTCCTACTAGAATTTATGTAATACTATTTTCTAAAGAAAACCTCTGTGCTCCCATCAGGGCATTCCTAAGCTCACCTCCCATATCTGGCACATCTAACCTCTGCTCCTCAACCTTCATGATATGATGTCAAATATATTTCACCTTAACCTCAAGGTGCGAGTCACTACTCAACCAGCAACCAAGGCCTGAAACCTATATACCTTTTAGGAATCATCACTGAGATCTGAAAGTAACAATACCTATTTGTGCTCAGTTTCCTAGTCCTATGTGAGAGGTTCTCAGGTTTACTGATGGTTCAAACTGTAACAAGAGCTAAACTTCTATGTTTTGTATGCATTTCACATACAAACCTAACTCCCAACCCCCCTCCTCTTTTCCTACTTTATATTCCTTTTGCCTCATTTTATTACTCATTCTTAATGTATTCTATCTTGCAAGGCTGTTTCCACTTTTAAAAGTCATTTAAAGTTCTTTTTGGAACAATGAAGGATATAAATAAATAATGCAGCTTTCATGAAAATATAAATTAAAATCTGAGATCTGGTTCTGGCTCTGGGAATTATATACACTCCTTGAGTCATTTAGTCTGAGGGGGTGAACATCGAGGATCTCACCAAATGTAATATTTTGCTCTTATGATGACTATGTACATTTTAAGAACGTAATCTATGAAATACTACCTAATCATTAAGTGCATGCTAAGTTGCTTCAGTTGTGTCCGATTCCCTGCGACCCCATAGACTGTAGCCCACCAGGCTCCTCTGTCCATGGGATTCTCCAGGCAAGAATATTGGAGTGGGTTGCCATGTCCTCCTCCAGGGGATCTTTCCAACCAGGGATCAAACTGCATCTCTTACATCTCTTGCATTGGTAAGTGGGTTCTTTACCACTAGCACGACCCAGGAAGCCCATCTAATCATTAGTGGTATAATATCCAAAAGATATAACAATAATTTATTGAGAAGTCAGATAATATATTAACATAGACATCTTAGAAAATATTTATGCATACTTACCTTATCCATATAATTACCTTATCTCTAGTTCCAAAAAAAGAGGTAACTTTTGAGAAAATATCCATCAGTAATACCCAAGTTGTGTTATGTGTGGTGAGTCTGACTGCTAAGGGGGAAATGATAACTAAATATGCTTGCTGAAAAATTTTAAAGAAAAACTATATAAGTCAGTTGTTAACACCAGCACCAACACTGAAGTATGAATTTTTAACAGTAACAATTTCTTACTTAAATATTAAAATACAATTGTCTTTCTTTGGACAAATTCTATCCCAATTTTTAAATTATTTGGGAAGTAAGAAGGACTCTTGTTTTCAATTATGGACAAAAAGGAAGACAATGCCTGAGATAATATGACCTGTAACTAGCTCAGAAGGAGTGAGACAGACTGTCCACCAGGCACAGACTGTACTACATCCACAGCAGTGTAGGCAGTCATGAAGTGCAACATCCTAGAACCAAAGAACCCCTTCTCAACAAGGACAGGATAATGAAGATTTCATAAAAAGACAGGAGTGGGAAGGAAAATGAGAGAAAGGCTCACATTTGTTTTGCATGTATTCTCTTGGGTGCTGTTTTAAATAAAATTATCCAATAAACATCAACAAAAATACTGTGGTAGGTCTTCTCTCTTTAGAAAAATAAGGATAAGGCAAAAACTAAGTTTCCAAAACTTAATTCACTCAAAGCTGAAAAGTATGAAGAATTATACCAGACTTCAAGTCTATCCAATTCTACACTCTCTGCATACTATTGATTCTAATGTCAAATCGTAACACTGGCTAACACTAACTGAGGGCTTATTCTACATACTAAACCATCCCACAGTATCATGTCACAAAATCCCACTGAGAAAGATGCCATGCTACTCCCAGTTGACAAATGAGGAACTGGAAGGTCAGGAAAGTGAAGTACCCAGCATTCAGTCACACAGACTTCCCCAAAAGGTCTTGTTCAACCTCCACACTGTAAGCAAAAGAGAGAAACTGCAAAGACTGACCTTCAGAAAATAAAATCTAGAAGAGATATCAGAAACGCTTTCTGGTCTAAACTCCACTTAAAACATAACTCTTCTATACCAAATTCTAGTTAGCAAAGTAGGTGGGTGGATCTGGGTTCCAATCCTAGACCCACTATCTATTGGCAGTATGAGCTGGGTCAATTCTGGGCTTCTGCTTCCTCATTTGCAAAACGGAGATAAAATGAGAAGCTGCACAGCTGACAAAGGAATGATATAATGAATGAGTGCCACATCTACTACAAGCTAAGCATTATGTTAGGGGGTATTAAACTTTATCTCATTTTAGCCTTACAATAATCTATCAAGATGCATTATCATCACTTTTAATGATTTCAGATAGCAGCTCAGAGGTTATGTGGTTTATCCAAAGTCACAGTTATTAAGTGATAGAAAAAAAATATAAACGATACCCTTCAGAATTCAAAGATGGAGAAGGCAATGGCACCCCACTCCAGTACTCTTGCCTGGAAAATCCCATGGACGGAGGAGCCTGCAGTCCCTGGGGTCGCTAGGATCGGACACGACCGAGCGACTTCACTTTCACTTTTCACTTTCATGCATTGGAGAAGGAAATGGCAACCCACTCCAGTGTTTTTGCCTGGAGAATCCCAGGAATGGGGGAGACTGGTGGGCTGCTGTCTATGGGGTCGCACAGAGTCGGACACGACTGAAGTGACTGAGCTTAGCAGAATTCAAAGATAATACAGCTTTCTTTATTATCAATGGTATCACCAAGTAGAACAAAGAGTTCTCAAAATATTATTTGTTCTCTCAGAAGTCAATCTAAACCACAATTAGATTATCAATCTTATGACCTTTCAGCAATCTAACAGTAATTCTAGACATACAGTATTTCACCAGATTCTCTAGACTCTTGACAATCAGCAAGTATCACTGATATGCAAATTTCTCTCAACCGCCAAGGAAAATTCACTATGATTCTCTCCCCTTGCCTATTCTTCCATGTAACAAGCATCTGTAGTAAAAACAACATGGATAAAACTTTGGTGATACCAGAAACCACAAACTCACAGAAGGCAGTAAGAGAGGTAGGTGGCAATGGCAGCTGCTTTTGCTGTCATTACCAACACCTAACTGCAAGACTGTGGATAAGTCACTTAGCATTCATGTACTTCCATTTCTTTATCTCTTGTGGTGTTACTATTGAGGACCTACAATAGCATTGTAGCCCTGTGCTAACTGGCTTACATACATTATCTAATCACGTTCTTAACAAGAGTCCAAGGGCAGAGGAACTACCTTGAAAGTCCTTTGGGCTGCAAGATAATCAAACCAGTCAATCCTATAAGAAATCAGTCCTGATTATTCATTGGAAGGACATGTGGAAGCTGAAGCTCCAATACTTTGGCCACCTGATGAGAAGAGCCAGTTCACTGGAAAGACCCTCATGCTGGGAAAGATTGAGGGCAGGAGGAGAAGGGGACGACAGAGGATGAGATGGTTGAATGGCATCAACAACTTGATGGACATGAGTTTGAGCAAGCTCCGCGAGTTGGTGATGGACCGGGAAGCCTGGCGTGCTGCAGTCCATGGGGTCGCAAAGAGTCAGACACGACTGAGCAACTGAACTGAACCGTCAGGAAGTGCTATTAACCCTATCTTATAGCTGAAAACAGTGAGGTCGAGGTTTATCAACCTAAATCACACCATCCTAAAGTACCCTGGTTTAAAAAATCTAAAGATACGTTCATAAACATTCTATATAGAGTCTCTTTAGCTGCAGTAGGAATAGGCCTTTTTGCTATTCAAGCACAGGGACTTTTGCTTTTATTACTGAAAATATAAAAGACAGCCCTACTTTCTATTACCTTCATAACCCCTCCCACTTAAATTATTAATGATATGTATAATTTTAAAATTTCAACATCTACTTCCCTGTGTAGCTCATCACCTAGAGAAGACCCAGCACATCCAGACATCCCATACATACTGAACGAGTGACTCAGCATAATTTACTTAACCAGTTCCTTGTATTAGGCACTTTACAAATATTATCTAATTTAATTTTCACAATATTTATAAAATGATTATGCCCACTGTAGAGATGAAGAAGCAGAAAATTTCAGAGGTTGAGTCACAGAGTTGATCATCAGCAGAGCTGGGGCTAGAACACAGTTTTGACAAAGTCCAGAGCGGTTAGGTTTCTACAGCCTCATGCAGTTCTTACTCCGAAGTTTACTAAATAGTTTTACAGAAAGGTAGGGTTTGTGAAAACTTGAAGGATGACCAGGACTTCAGAAAGTGGAGATAAGGAAGCCAATGGAATAAAAAGAAGCACAGACAGTGAGAAACAACTTCAGGATATAATGTTTAGCGCTGTTACCTAGAACAAGCATGCAACCTAACTATATATAAGTATATAAATGGTCTGTAGTAATAAAAGAAAAAATTTAAAGTACTAGAGTGCATAACTTTGGAGACAGAGGAATGAGGTCCTAATTCATAAGACCAAGGTAGGGAAGTTCTGAGTCTAAACCAAGTGGGAAAAATGGAAGGAAAAGAAAGGATACAGAGAAACAAGTGATAAGAATTAAAAAAAGGAAGGAGTCAAAGACAAAATAGCAAACTGAATGACTGGAAGAATGATGGTGCCAATGAAAAATTTTGTTTTCTACACTTCAACAAAGTACATGTGTAAGTTTCATAATCAGGAAAAACTAAAATTCTTTCTTATTTAAGCTTAGTTACTTAAATGAAGGAAAAATGGATTGAAGAGGAGAATTAAAGATGTTTCACAGATAATTTCCACACATCTGTGACTTGATCTATCTGTAAAATATCAAATCGTTTAAAAAAACCAGAAACAAATCTTACAAGATATGCCTAACATATGTAAAGAATATTTATTAAAATTTTATCTAATTCTTAATGACAAATAACTCAAAAGTCCAAAACAATACATTGTAAAACATACACAGCTACTCAGTCTGCTCAAATGAGAAAAATACATGACTGAAGATTAGCACCATACTCATTATTTTATGAACTAAATGATAAATTTTGAAAATCTTATATATTGCAAACTAAACCAATTTATTTCTCAAAAACTCCCCAGCAAAATGCCAGAATTTATAAAATTTTTTTGAAATCCCCAGTTCTATATTTAAATTACCTAACTTTACCTTGATCTCATAACACATCTACTACATAGCAACTAAAACGGTATTACAGAGATTTCTAATATATTTAGAAAACATACCACAATGTTAACTTAAAAATTAAATTAAAACATCACATATATATACATCTGTATGTATCAAATACAAACAAAAAGAAAAAAGACTGATTTAAAATTTTATCTCTAGGGGAAAGAATTACAAGTGCCTATGTTCTTCATATTATGCAACATTTTGCCATTTTTCTAAATTAATATAAACATGATTTACAACAAAGCCTACCAATGGCAAATTTTAGTGAATGCAGCCCTTCAGCCAACAAACAGGCACTGAAAATGAAATAGATTCTCAGCCATCTTATACAGAAACTGTTATCAAGAATAATATATTTTAAAAGTAAAAGGATAACCAAAAACTTAATACTGTAGGCTTCAATTAGTTTGCCCAATGGTTGATCATAAACTAGTTTTATGATTCCCTTTCTACAGATGTCTTGTAAAAACTAAGAAACATACCCATGACTTAAACCCAATTTCAGTTTGAACTGCACATCACGACATAAAAAGTAAAGGTAAATGTATGATACTCTGTAATATGCCAAATATTTTATCTGCCAAGCTATTTAAATGATCCTTACAATCTTAGGATGAGTATTAGTTCAATTTTAAAGAACAGTATGGTTCACAACCACAAGGTTGGCCACAATCAAAGAAAAGAAAGGAAAAGAACAACATTCACTGGATCGTGCTTCAGAAAGCAAAGGAATTCCAGAAAAACATCTACTTCTGCTAAAACCTAAGACCGTGTGGATCACAACATACTGTGGAAAATTCTTAAAGAGACAGGAGTACCAGACCACCTGACCCGTCTCCTGGGGAAACCTGTATGCAGGTAAAGAAGCAACACTTAGAACTGGACATGGAACAAATGACTGGTTCGAAATTGGGAAAGAACTACAACAACGCTGTATACTGTCACCTTGTTTATTTAACTTAAATTCAGAGTACATCAGGCAAAATGCTGGCTGGATGAATCACAAGCTGGAATGAAGATTGCCAAGGGAAATATCAACAACCTTAGACATGCAGATGATACCACTCTAATGGCAGAAAGTGAAGAGGAACTAAACAGCCTCTTGATGTGGGTGAAAGACGAGAGTGAAAACGCTGACTTAAAACTCAACATTCAAAAAACTAAGATCATGGAATCCAGTCCCATCACTTCATGGCAAATAGAAGGGGGAAAAGTGGAAGCAATGACAGATTTTCTTTTCTTGGGCTCCAAAATCAGTGTAGACAGTGACTGCAGCCATGATTTTAAGATGCTTGTTCCCTGGAAGGAAAGCTATGACAAAACTAGATAGCATATTAAAAACCAGAGACATCACTTTGACAACAAAGGTCCATATACTCAAAACTACGTTTTTTTCAGTAGTCAGGTACAGATGTGAGAGTTGGACCATCAAGAAGTCTGAGTGCTAAAGAATTGATGCTTTTGAACTGTGGTGCTGGAGAGACTTTTAAGAGGCCCTTGGACTGCAAGGAGATCAAACCAGTCAATACTAAAGGAAATCAACCCTAGATATTCACTGAAGGACTGATGTTGCAGCTGAATCTCCAATACTTGGACTACCTAATACAAAGAGCTGATTCATTGGAAAGACCCTGATGCTGGGAAAGACTGAAGGCAAAAGGAGAAGCGAGTGGTACACGATGAGATGGTTAGGCAGTATCACCAACTCAATGGACATGAAACTGAGCAAACTCCAGGAGTTAGTGAAGGACAGCCGAGCCTGGCGTGCTACAGTCAACAGGGATGCAAAGAGTCAGACACAACTTCACAACTGAACAGCAAAAATCAGAAAAAGCATTCTTCATTTCTTCTACAGTGGTAGCTTTTTGTTGCCTTATCCTCTTCCTTAAATTTTTTTTATATAAAAGCATGCCCTCAGTCACTTGCAAAGAATTCTCATCTTAGACTACTATCAATTCCTTGAAAGACACAGGCTACCAAAACTTACACAATGACAAATATATCATCTGAATAGGACAATATCTATTTTAAAAATTGAATGAATAATCTTCCAAAACAGAAAAAGCCAGGCCCAGATAGTTGCACTGGTGAATTCTAGCAAATTTAAGGAAGAAATTATATGCAATTCTCTACAATCTGATCTAGAGGGGATATGTCCTAACTCATTCTATGAGGTCACCATTCTCTATTACCAGACAAAGACATTATAAGTAAGGAAAAATACATAACAACATTTTCCATGAACATAAATTAAAAAAAAACTCCATAAAATTCAATAATGTATAAAAAGAAGTATTCACCATAACCAAATGGAAATTATTTGAGAATCAACATATCTAATCTATCATAACAAAAGATTAAAGACCATATGCTCCTACTGACAGATAAAATTTCACTAAATCCAACACCTATTCATGATAAAAATTCTCAGTAAGTTAAAATTCTTCAATGTGATAACAAATATACGCAAAATACTCCACAGCTAATGTCATACTTGATGGTGAGAAACTAGATGCTTTCCTCCCTAAGATCAGTAACAAGGCAAGGATATTACCCATCATCACTCCTATTCAGCATCATATGAGAAGTTCTAGCTAATGCAATAAGCCAAGGAAAGTACACGAAGGTATATCAATGTTCAATTACAGCATTATTCACGATGACCTAAAGGTAGAAATAATTCAAGTGTCCATCAACAAATGAATGTATAAACAAAATGTGGTGTGTATACAGAACTCTTAAAAGTCAATTTAAAAATTCTTAATTTAAAATGGGGGAAAGATCTGAACAGATACCTCCCTAAGAGATATAAATGGCAAATAAGCACATGAAAAGTTGCCCAACACCATTTGCCATTAAGGAATTACAAATTAAAACAATGATGAGGTATCACTACACACCTAGCAGAACAGCTAACTAAAACACTGAGAACAGCAAAATCTGACAAGCAGGGAGCAATGGAAGCTATCATCTTTGCTACTATGAAGACAAAATGATACAGCCACTTTGGATGACAGTTTGTCAGTTTCTTACAAAGTTAAACATGATCTAGCAAACAATCTAGAAATCGCGTTCCTAAGTATTTACTCAAATGATTTGAAAACTTACATCCACAAAAAAACCAGCACTCATATTTACAGCAGTTTTATTTATAACTGCCAGAAACTGGAAGAAGCCAACATTTCCTTTAATACGTAAACTGATAAACAAACTGCAGTATATCCATACAATGAAATATTTTTCAGAAGTAAAAAGAAATCAGCTTTTAAGTCACAAAAAAGACACAGAAGAAGTTAAAATGAGCCTGGAAAGGCTTAATTCTGTATGATTCCAACTTTATGACATTCTGAAAAAGCCCTATAGAGAGAATAAACCACTAGTTGCTAAAATAGTTAAGATGTTACATTTTGTTATGCATATTTAACCAAAATTTTGTGGCAATTTCTAGAAAAAAATATTCTGTATCATACTATAATAATGGATATATAACATGAGGCATTGGATCAAGCCTCAGATCTGCACAACATAAAGAATGATGCCTAATATAAACTATTGACTTTAGGAGATAACGTATCAATACTGGTTCATCAATTGTAACAAACACAAAGCCCCATGAAACTCCAATACTTTGGCCACCTGATGTGGAGAGCTGACTCATTTGAAAAGACCCCGATGCTGGGAAAGATTAAGGGCAGGAGAAGAAGGGGACGACAGAGGATGAGATGCTTGGATGGCATCACCAAAACAATGGACATGGGTTTGGGTGGACTCTCGGAGTTGGTGATGGACAGGGAGGCCTGGCGTATTGCAGTTCATGGGGTTGCAAAGAGTCGGACACGACTGAGTGACTGAACTGAACTGAATATTAGCAAGGAAAGTTGAGAGCTGATGGAAGCATATTAGGAACTCTGTACTTTCTGCTCAAATTTCTGTAAAAATAAAAATGGCTCTAAACCTATCAAGTTTTTAAGTGGTTCTTTCTCACATTTCCAGTGTTAAACTTTATAAGATTTCATGCAGTAAATAACTACAGATTAATGCTGTCATATATACCAATCACATGGAATAATGTCTACGCTTTTCCAGAAACATGCAACCTTTAGGAGTTCTAATTTTTTAAAAAATATTAGTTGATAGCTAAAAGGACAAGAACTCCAAAAATTTAAAATTGCACAAAGAGAAAGAAAAACATAATACATAAATCTGTATATAACCATTAAATTTTAGGCCAGGTTTTATTCCTCAAAAGTTAATCTTCCTATTAATGAACATTATAACTTTAAATGCCAAAACTGTTATGAATTAATTTTGGATAAAAATCTTCCCTAATATTAAATATTACCTTAAATTTTAAAACAAAGTAAGGTTAACAAACTGTTCCTCCTGTTTGTTAAACTACTTTCAAAACAGTGATACCTTGTAAAAACTATTAAAGTAGATAAAGGAGTTTGAATTCATTTAAATGACCTTGGAGGATGCTTTTTGAGGCTTCTGTTTACTTCCCAGACAGGCTAGTCTCATGACTTGCCATGATTTATGTGTCTGTCTTATAATTAAATATTGGGGAAAGGGGAATAAGTGTAAAAACAATCATGTTAGAACTTTATAATAAATGAGGATAAATAGGCAAAGACCAAGAGCTTACAGGGGAGAAAAAAGGGAGGGAGACTGCTCCTTTACAATAAAATTTTATGAGATTTATATAGTACTAATTTTTCAACTGTCTGATCCTTAGTTAGGTATGTAATAACTGGAATTGCTTAAAATAATTGTGGCTAAAATAAGGTGTTTATATGAATATGAACTGTAAACTTTTGCTTAAAACTATTTCATTTTGGGACTTCCCTGGTGGTCCAGTGGCTAAGACTCCACGCTTCCAATGCAAGGGGGCAAGGTTTGATCCCTGGTCAGGGAACTAGATCCCACATGCCACAACTAAGACCTGGGGCATCCAAAAAAATAAACAAAAATAAACACTAAAAAAAAAAAAAAAAAAAGACACTCATTTTATATATACTTCATTTAAAGTATTAACACATATCTTAAGTATTTATTTATATACTATTGCTGCTGCTGCTGCTAAGTCGCTTCAGTCGTGTCCGACTCTGTGCGACCCCATAGACAGGAGCCCAACAGGCTCCCCCGTCCCTGGGATTCTCCAGGCAAGAACACTGGAGTGGGTTGCCATTTCCTTCTCCATTGTGTGAAAGCGAAAAGTGTAAGTGAAGTCGCTCAGTCGCATCCGACTTCTAGCGACTCCATGGACTACAGCCTACCAGGCTCCTCCATCCATGGGATTTTCTAGGCAAGAGTACTGGAGTGGCTTGCTATTGCCTTCTCCGTTATATACTATTAATACCTCATTTATTTTGAAGTATTAATACACTATTAATTTGATACACTATCAAGTTCAGATCAAAATATGGGTTCAAATGGTCTTTACCAATGAAAAACAAATAATGGGTCTTTTTCCTGTTCATTTGTTGTAATGATCATCATCACCCAATAGTCAGTCTAGGTAATATAGATATTCTCAGAAAACTAGTTTACTTTGGATATTATGTACAGTGATGGGTAAAGTGAATGTTTTAGAGATTAAGTAATATCAAAATTAATTATTCCTTTACTCAGATTTAAATTCAAATATAAATGAAAAAGAGAAAATGGTTCAAAATCTCTAACAAGATTTTTTAAATATTTTATGCTTGGGCATTAAATCCAGAACAATCTCAAAAGAAAACAAATTTGTGGATAAAAGTCACAGGAATCTTATCATTACTTTTAAATCCATTTTTACATATTTTAGAAGTATCCAATTAATAAACAATGACATAGTAACAACATGCTTATTTTAAGGCTCAAAAACCTCTAGCTTATTAGTCTAGACTTCAGTTACTATAATACAAATGAGTAATTTTTTAGATGGCTATTTTCAAATTTAACTTATCTGAAGAGTACATCATGCAAAATGCTAGGCTGGATGAAGCACAAACTGGAATCAAGATTGCCGGGAGAAATATCAATAACCTCAGATATGCAGATGACACCATCCTTATGGCAGAAGGCAAAGAAGAACTAAAGAGCCTCTTGATGAAGGTGAAACAGGAGAGTGAAAAAGTTGGCTTAAAACTCAACATTCAAAAAACTAAGATCACGGGCATTTGGTCCCATCACTTCATGGCAAATAGATGGGGAAATAATTGAAAGAAACAAAGACTTTATTTTGGGGGGCTCCAAAATCACTGCAGATGGTGACTGCAGCCATGAAATTAAAAGACACTTGCTCCTTGGAAGAAAAGCTATGACTAACCTAGACCACATATTAAAAAGCAGAGACATTACCAACAAAAGTCCATCTAATCAAAGCTATGATTTTTCCAATAGTTATATATGGATGTGAGAGTTGGACTATAAAGAAAGCTGAGTGCCGAAGAATTGATGCTTTTAAACTGTGGTGTTAGAGAAGACTCTTGAGTCCCTTGGACAGCAAAGAGATCCAACCAGTCAATCCTAAAGGAAATCAGTCCTGAATATTCATTGGAAGGACTGATGCTGAAGCTGAAACGCCAATATTTTGGCCACCTGATGCGAAGAACTGACTCATTGGAAAAGACCCTGATGCTGGGAAAGACTGAAGGTGGAAGGAGAAGGAGACGACAGAGGATGAGACGGTTGGATGGCATCACCGACTCGATGGACATGAGTCTGAGTAAGCTCCAGGAGTTGGTGATGGACAGCGAAGTCTGGCATGTTGCAGTGTATGGGTTGCAAAGAGTCAGACACCACTAAGCTATGAACTGAACTGATTTTCAAAAATAATTTGCCATTTCCAATTTACATTTGCCACATATAAATTTGTGAAAATTATCTGTTTTAATATGAACAGAATTCCAATGTAAAAACAAAACTATAAACTAAAACCTAAAATTGCTATATATACCCCAGGCTATCCATATTCACTTGAAAAAAAACTTACTATGATACAAATAAGTGAATTTTCCCCATCTATCTGATTTCAATTTGAAATCAAACCCCCATACACTTTTTCTATAAAATGTTTCACCTTTCAGAAGTTATTGTGCTCAGTTGTGTCTGACTCTTTGCAACTCTTTGGACTGTAGCCCACTAGGCTCCTCTGTCCATGGGATTTTTCAGGCAAGAATACTGGAGTGGGTCTTCCAAACCAGGGAGCAAACTCAAGTCTCTTGCATTGGCAGGCAGATTTTTTACCCACTGAGCCATCAGGGAAACATAAAATAAACAGCAAAAAAAAAAAGTCCTTCACCTGGACTCACCAATTGTTAACATTTTGCCACATCTGTTTTCTGTATGAATTTGATTAAGTATAGTACTGACTTCATGAAAATAACTCATCATGAAAATAACTGATGACGCACCTTTTTAAGAGTTAGGGATATTTTCCTTTGAATGTGCACGGCATTATCATGCTTAACTAACATTCCATGGTATCATCAATATCAAGTCCTATTCCAGTTTCCTCAAATATCTTAAAAGTGACTTACAAAGCTTTTTTAAAAATCTAGCATCCAATCAAGGTTCACATACATGATCAGTTTCTGAGTGACAAGGACCAAATTTTTCTTTAAATAGTCTTTTGGGGTATACTATCTTCTCTCTTCTTTCCAAAAACTTGTTCTCTAGAAAAGCTGTAGGAACACAACTTCCCCAGACCTTTCCTGCCAGAACCATTAGAAATGGAAAGGTATTGGGATAATGATGCGAAGGAAATTGAATTTCCAATTATCTCAGTAGATTCTGTTTTCACTATAAAAATATTTAGAATGAAACCACAATCTTATCATAGCTGATTATATTTTGTATAAATATATACCTAGCCAACATCCATTGATCAAGTGAGAAGTCTTGTGACCAAGACATGCCAGGACTTAAGAAATTACATTTTAACACCACTATCATGAATACTAGGAATCATGAATAACTAACTATCCAAATACTGTATCATCTTATAAAAAGAAGCAATATTATATAAAAGTCTAAAACGTGCTCTTTACTGGTCACTGAAAAAGCCAGTGTTAGAAGACAAAACATGCTTTTTTAAAAAACACGGTGAATTTTTAGAGTTCACCAAGTTAAATAAAGTTTTAATCATCCCATAAAAAGACTGAATAGCTTGCATATTATGCTTATGCATTAAGAAACTGACTTCTTTGGCAATTTGTTTCAAAGTTTTCAAGCTTTTAAGCGCAGAACTTATATTTTGAACAATGCTTTATTATACCAATATTGCTTTATTATACCAATAATATAAAAATACGTACTCCTGAATAGCACAAACCACAAGTTTTTTCTTATTAGGAATACAAGTAAAGTTTATAAATATTTTCAAATTCTTTCATAATTTATTTAAAGTACAAATTGAAGCAATTTTTGACTACTAAACTGAGAAATTGAGATTTCCAAGGGGAATACCATCAAATTTATAACAAAAAGATCAGTATTCTAGTGATTCATTTTCAATATATTCTCTGCATTGTTAATTATGGCTGAACTCAAAGTATTTTCCAGTGTAAATTATACACAAATAGAGACCTAAATCTGCAACTCCCTTTACAGAAACCAATGAAAAATCTATACACAGCGATGAAATTGGCATACAAATAAAAGAACTGTCAAGACATGTATCCCTAAAAATAAGCCTACAATAACTATTTTAAAGGCTGTGTGTGGTCTCACCCATATACTTTGGCAAGATGCACTTTCTCCAACCACAGCTAGATTCATCCGAATGCAGTGGCACTGGAGAGCCTCTGTCTCACCTGTCAAAGCAGAAGAACGTGGTTCTAAAGACCACCATGAGTCCATGGAGAAAAGCCACAGCGCTACAGCTGTTATTGATAAGCAGTCACTACAGGAGAAAACACTTCAAACAATTAAGCAAACCACCCTTAACAAAGACACAGACAGACAGACAGACAGACAGTACACTAATGTTTAAATGGTGAGATGACAAATACCGTGGCAGGTCTGAAACAGGAGCCATTTACATAACTGGGAATACTAAGAAAGAATCTTTCAAAACTAACACTAACTTCATGGTCTCTTCTGTTCTTTATCTCACACAATTACTATACATTATTTACCAATTTGAAAACTCTCTCATCTTCCCTTATTTAAATATTTGAAAATCTCCCTTATAAAATCTCAAAATTCACCTAAATTACTAATGTACTAAATTCATCCAGATTACTAAAGTCTGACAGTTAAGAGCATAAGAAATTAAGACTTAAAACAGAAACTCTAAGGATATTAAAACCTGTTTTTCTTTTATAGAAGATATCTTCATATCTTTTTCAATGGCATTATAGAAGCAGTTTTTCTGCTTCAGACTAACCTCCCTTTAGTAAAGCATACAGACTGGCCAGGTAAGCTATAGGTAGGTTATGATAAACAAAGAACAAGAAAAACAATTACTTTGGAAAGAAAATTGCCTCCAATGAACACTTTGAACCCCATGTCAAATCTGGCAATAAAAACCAACTTAAAATGCAAAGAAATATACCTTGCTGGGTAAAGAGTTTATATAAATATACGAACATTTCATAATTTATTTTTCTTACTAGATGACAATGTTCTCAAACCTCGTATAATACTGCAACAATTCAATCAAAAAAGAAATAAAAACGCCCTTTTGTGCCTTTTCCAGGAAAGTGAATATCCAAAAAGTTCTCATTATAGGAGGGTTTCACCTACAAGCAAGACCCATAGCACAAAGGCTCCAATGTGCTATGATGTCCCAGTTTCATTTACTATAGTCTCTAAGTAGAAAGGTTCCAAAAAGATTAGTTTCACTTTTTCCTAGATATATTTAGTACATTAACTAGTATCGCAGGGATATTATTTTTCTTTGGTTTTGTCAGTAGCATGTTTGATATAAATTTTATTAAGTGGTAGTATATGTAACATTGCATTGTGGGTAGGAGTTTCCTGCTTTACCCTAGCCACATCCTCAGCTGTCATATGAGCATGTTTCCCATATTTTCTGCAAGTTCTCCCCTTTTTTTCTCCTTAAAAAAGTGACAGCAATAGAAGATGAATTGTTTTAATAATTATAAGAAACATGAATTATTTATACAGTAACATTAAACAAGTATGGATCACTATGTACTTTGAAAAACTGTCCACGGGAGAAAAAAGTAATCCTCACAATTGAAGTCCTAAATTCATGTGAAATAATGTTAAAGTAAATTAACACTGAGGAACGACTTAAAATTGTTAAAAGAAAGAAAATCTCTGTAATCAGATGCCAATACCACCTAACAAATGAGGTGTACTATATCAAGCTATAACGATAACTCGCCTTGAATGCTAGAAGCTGCAGACCTCCTACATATTCATTAGTGAAGATTAATGTCAATATCGCCTACAAGGACCTTAAGAATCTACTTTGAGATTTTATAGAAATGTCAAAACAGAGAAAGAGAAACCAAAAAAGCCTAGAGGAGAAAGGGAAGAAAGTGGGAGGAGTGGAAAACGAAAGAGAAGCAGAGAGAGAAAGACAGAAGTTAACTACTTTCTCTTCTGGCATCCAATTTCCACATCATCTCACGGTCAGCCAGAAAGCTGCTTATACCAACCAAATGAAGTTGTTCAAACAATCATGGATATGGCAGTGTTTTGGGTTTTCACAAAACTGAAAGACACTGCAGAGGAAAACAAAGAGTACTCCCATTACAAAAAAAAATACATTTTATACAATACATATATATATACACACACCACATAAATGTTTTAAAGTACCTTGTACATACATACAGCCACACATATGTGTGCAGTTCACATGGATATATATCCCATTAAAATAAGTAGAATTAAATCTCTCATAATCATAATTTAAAATATTAATAAAATTATATGTATTTTACTAATATAAACATTTTTCAAACCATCAATATAAGATCCAATAAATTTTATATATGTCTCAACAGCTATACATTAAATCAAAAAAACTGTCAAAAAAATTGCCACATACCACGCTGAAACAACAAATTAAGAAAATTCCCTGTTAAAACCTCACAATCAATGAGAACATTTTAAGCCAAAATAGATTTCTACAATTTATACAACTCCTACATCAAACCTATTTTGCTTCTACTGTTCTCAACTAAAAGAAAAAATAGAACAGCAACAAAGAGAAGTTTAAAAAGATGTGTATAAGAGACAGCTTAGATGTGTATAAGAGACAGACATTACAGTGTTATATCATCTAACAATATACAATATAAAAAGTTCAACCAATGTTAACAAACTTATTAAATATAAGATAATGGGAAGCAAAATCACTTTTGTGAAACTGTTTTCAAGTTCAAAGCTATAATTTCCATGGCATTATAATACATAATTTATACAGCAGACTTAAATTCATTACTTACTTCAACATAACAAATACTCACATATCTCCAGAAAAAATGAAGTTTTGAGGGTCTTTAAAAACCAGACAACAACAAAAAAAAAAACCTGTGGTTTTCATTTCTGATGTGAAGCATAATCAAGAGCTTTATCTGCAATGACTTTGCTGAGTCAGTCCCTCTTCATCATATGTGGTAAGCTATTTCTAAAGAAACAAACTGTCAATTATCAAATGTGTACCCGTTATCACTATTGTTTTTAAATTTTTACCCCAAAGTAATATTTACTCCAAAGAGGATAGATTTTCAATTTAGAAAAAGAAAAAATATATATGTATGTGTTTTTGTGTGTGCAGATAATGAATATACAAACTTTAAAGCTCATGACCTCATATGTTCTCCAGTCAGAATGAGATGGGCCTCACCCAGGAAAGGTCATAGTCAACAATATCTACTAAGCTATTAAGCAGTAAGAGTGCTTTACTCTGACCGAAAAATTATGTGCAGAAGGGTTACCTGCAAAAAAGAACAAGCAGTTGAGACACATAGATGTTAGAAATTATTCAAATACATACACAGTTAATTTAGAGGGTCAAAGTACACTTAATTTAAAAAAATATTTTAAGGGAGAAAACATTTAGCAAAAAGTTGGGGTTACAAGATGTCGCAGAATCCTAACTGGAAAACTCAATCTGAAAAGAAAAAAACGTTTATACTTATCAGACTACTACATTTTTCTCAATTGCCTAATTCCACACTATTGTATGAGCATACGGAATTATGCTTGAAAATCCCACAAATTATATGGACAAAGTTGTCTTTTAACTTACTTTAGATATTACTTAGAGCTACAGATCCCACTGCACGCCTTATTTAAGAAAGAGAATCAATGAATGACTTTTCTCTTTTTGCACGAATAACTGCATGTTAAATGAAATCTTTTAGCTTTCAATGTAAAATCTGTTTACATACATGATGAGGCACGATAAATCTGTATTTTGAATAAAACACTAAAATGTATTTCTTTTATCACTAAAAGTTTATTATGGAAAAGTTCTAGACATTTGAATAATAAAGGATTAAAGTCATTTCAATGTACTCCCAGGGTATTTTGGGGAAATTATTTTTTTCTAAGAAACTAACGAACACGTTAGTGCATTTATCTTCATCGAATATAAACCAAAAGCAGATATTAAAGTATGCTAGGGTGACCACACAAAGGGGCATTTTGGCTCTAATATCTTCCTTAGTATTTCCCAGCCCGACTCCATTATACACCCTGAATAATGTTGTGTAATTCACTGTCTCCGCCCACCCTCCCAGTCATTTACTTCATGCCACTCCTGGTTACTATCACACCAGGAAGAAGTCTAACATGCAAATTCAGAGTGGCGTGGATAAATGGCCAAAAAATGCCTAGAAAATTGGTCTGTTCAGCTTGATAATTTTTGTGAAAAATACCCCATCGCTCTCAACTGATGAAAACAGGAAGCTCTATTCATAAATATGAAATTCTCTGCCTATGATATATAATCATCCTAATAAGAAAATGAGTTCTATACATACATGTCCAAAGGGGCAAAAAAGGAGATAGTTTCCCAAAGATGTTTCTAATTTTCTTCTGAATCAGAATTAGCAAATCGAGACGACTCACATACTCTGTGTGCATTATTCCTTACTACACACAGCATTTTGCAATTTATTTCAAAGCTTCTATTATAAACAAAAAATACAGCTTCTGTTAACCCACTCCATTCTGAGCTCAGAAAAATCAATAACATTTAACAATCTAAGTTACAACATAAGAATTTTACTTTATATTTGTATAAGATTTGCTATCAAAGGCTCTGTTAAAGCTAATATCCAAAGAAACTATTTAAAGGATTATACAAAATGAGTATATTTCCTTAAAAAATAAAAAATTATTACAAGCATAAAGAAAACTAAGATCCATCCAATAAACTTGGGCTGCTATAATTCTTGCTATTCATTTTTATAAGACACTCAAACTAGCCATGAGATAAAGGTAAATGTAATACAAAATGTACTAATTATATTTCATCTTTATTGTAGGAGCCGGCATCCAATATTGATCATACATAAACTAGACAGACATGATTTAATATTTGTAAAGGAATTCCCAGACTAACACTTTCATGACAGCCAATTTACAGTCAAGCCCAGCAAGCAGTTTGCAACCAGACCTTAAAAAAGGTAAACTTTTTTACAATGAGTTACAGATTCACGAGTTTAAGAAGACAAGAAAAAGAAAAACAGGACTCCAATCACCCAGCAAATATGAAGCAGACCCCAGAATGTGATACAGTCCAAAGATGTAAATTATTGTAAATCATCACTGTTGTTCAGGATTTCACACACCGCCTCTTGAGCCAATTTTGCTCACTTCTCCACAGACACAATAATGAACTAAATAAAAAGAGGAGGCACCAAAAATATAGGGGTGGGGGATAGAAAAGAAAGCCCCCAACTGCAGAGCTCTGCTCCACAGACGCTTAACCTTACAGGAGTTTGGGCTCCTTCAGCATTTGTATTCTATCCAAATCCTCATGAGTCACAAAAATTAAAAAGCTATATCCTTCTGGATGCCAGGAAGGGCCTTACCACAAGCCTTTTGTCAGAGGGAGAGAGAGAAAGAAAGAGCATGAGCAAGGGGGGGAAGCCACAGTGGTAGGCAGTCCCACTTGACTGTGAGTACTGTGAGGTCACAAACCACATGATTCTGTCTCTCCAGTAATAGTGCTTGCAAAAAAAAGGAGTTTGAAAGCTTTTGCTTTTTTGGATTGTGTGAATGCTTCATTCGCCTCACAAACAACCACAGAACCACAAGTGCGGTGCAAACTTTCTCCAGGAGGACAGCAAGAAGTCTCTGGTTTTTAAATGGTTAATCTCCGCAGGTCCCTACCAGCCACCGAGACCAACAGAGTCAGTGAGTGCTCTCTAAACCACAGTCTATGCAGTAATAGTAGGTCCTTCCAATATTTGCTCATTCTCTTTTTTGTTTTGTTTCCTTGCTTTTCCCATGCTACCAGCTACATAATTTCTTGACAGAAAAAAAATAAATATCAAGTCTATGTACTGCAGGCATACTGTAAAACTAAAACAAGGTTTGGGTATGGTTTGTGTTTTCAGTTTAAGGCTGCAAGCAGAATTTACAACAGAGGGTACAAGTTCTATCTGAAAAAAAAGGAGGGACTATGGCATCAAACAGCCTCTTCAGCACAGTGACACCATGTCAGCAAAACTTCTTTTGGGGTAAGTGTTATCATATTTTAAAATCCTATCAGAGATGAACCTGTTAAACAGAAAGGTATGTTGCTCGGATAAACTTGCTAGCTTCGCCGGCTAACATTATATGAAAGGTCATAATGATGCTGTTTTGTTGCACTGAAAGCTGAAAAATGAAATTGCAGGACAAATGTGCTTCTGGCATCTGTAACTTATCTACTTCTCGGGCTAATGACTTGAAATAGAAAAAATTAAATTATCTCACATTAGTCTAAATGTTTTCTAGGGTTATTGAAATGAGGTAGCCGAAACAGTAAAGCAAAGTTTAATATTCTCATTAACCCTCACTGAAATAAAATTAGACACTAAATTAGTCAAAGTATTGTGAAAAGTATTCATTCCGCAGCTCCCAATATTTGAGCAAACTTTAAAAAGGAAGCAATTTTACAAAATAACAGACCACAGAAGTATCTTGACATTATACTCAAGCATGCAAAACAGAGAAGGAAACCTGCAGTATAACTAACATTTTAACCAGCTCAACTAAAAGATATCTATTTATAATTTTAAACTGTATCATAAGCTATCTGTACAAGCTTGTTTCTAAACAATTTTACAGAACTGAAGCATATATTCAACTGAAAAAAATTATGATAAGTATGTAACAGCCATTTTTAAAAACTCTTTATAGTTGCCCAGGAATCCAAGATATTACAAAGCTCACAGAAGTCTTCAAAAACTTACATGCAATCATAACTTTCTATACAATTTTCATTTACATCTCTACACGATTACCCATATGTAGAACTTGTTATAAACCCACAGCAAACATCGAAACGTCTAGGATTCTTTTAATCATATTCTTGAACCTACCAAATGAGTTATCGTTTAGTCTCATAAAAAAGAAAATTCTGTTAAGGATACTCTGCATGATTTAAAAGAGCCAGACCAATTAAGTCATGCTGGACTTTAAATAAAACAGGCATAATATAGTATTAATATTTAATTTCCAGTTAGTGCTGATACAAAAAGTAAACTACTTTAACATTCATCAGCTAAAGTGGTATTATAGTAAAATAGCTAAACACTTACAAGATTTTCTTTATGATGTCCAACATGTTCTACAAGACAAGTTTATACAATTTTCTTTTATCCCTTAAAATAAATCCTTTTGCTGTGTATACCTGTATTAACTTTGCTTTATAACTTTTACAACTAACGATTGGAGTTTCCTTTACTCCTCCTACTTCACACATTTTAACTGGCTACCAGAGGATCAGTCTTAGTTTCAGTCAAAGAGAAATAATGAAACCTGAAGGAGAAAAAAGGTTTCTCTTAAAAGGGTAAGGAAATGGACTATGTATTTTTACCAAAAAACGTAAAACGGCTGTAGTGACTCCTCAACAGCTCTAAGTGGGTCCCCTCGGTTATAACACATCCAATATAATAATCACAGATTATTTTTTTAATGTAATGGAAGGTAGGTAATAAGCATTACTGTAAAAACTTCTGCATTAAGGAAGCAGAACATACACACAACTAGGCTGCATTAGCAACTCTTGTAATTATAGTTTCTACAGGGAAACTTTTGCTATCCCTACTCAAGAAGAGGGGAAAAAATGCTTACAACAATTGTTATATGGAGGGATAACTTGAAACAGGCACCTCAAGAAGTTAAGTTACTCTTCACAATATTACTCTGTTTTAAAAAAATAATGAGTTTTCAAACCAGATCAGGAACACAAATTTCAAGCACTATTTCAGCATTAAAGTTATTAATATAGTCACAAAAAATATGTTAAAATGTTCTTTATTCTATCATGACAGGGAGTCTTACACTTCTGTAACATCCTTAATAACTATTTCTACAGTAAAATTTTCAGAACTTGATCAAGTTAGAAACAAGGCGTAACAGTGAATTAGATAATCTTCTATCACATGTCATATATGCTTATACATCATAACTTAAGTCTTCCTCTTCTGCAAAGTGGAATTTACCCCTTCCCACACCCAAACAATATTGGAGAGCCTGAATAGAGAACATAAAATGAACCCACTTCACCGGACTAATTACAGGTGGGTGGTGGACAGAAGGTACAGGGTATCATCACACAACAAACATTTCCCCCTTCTGGAATCTATCTGAAGTCTGAAACCTCACTTTAGGCTTTAAATTTTTACAGAATTGATCACAAAAATAACCTAATGAAATGTCAAAAGTATGTACTCCAATTTTGTAAAATACTTTTAAAAGTTCAGGCTCTTCCTAGGTGAGGGACAAAGCTGACCAACGGTTTCAACTCAAAATAATGAGGGAAAAGAGTGTATGTGTGAGTATGTGAGAGAGTGTGTGTGTGTATGAATTTTCAATCTGCACTACTCAAAATCTGTTCATTATTTATCATAAATGAAGTCTGTTAAATAGATGTAACTCATGGAGCATCTTACCATTAAAAACCTTATGAAAATATATCAGCTGACAAACAGTTTCTACATAAAACTTTGCAACTGATCATAGTGCCGGACAGACCGTGATGTGTGAACACTGACTTCCAAAACAATACTTGTGGTTCATATCAATGACAGTGACTTTATAGTTTCAAGATTGACTAGCAACAAAGTGTCACTTGCTTCTAAAATAAGAGAGCTAAACTCCAAAATCCAGGAAGCTACCCTGATTTAAAAAGAACATATACATAGAGGATCACTCCTATTAAAAACTAACAAGGTTGATGCAATTTCCAAAGATACTTATTATGAATTATTTTACATAAGAGTAAATAAGCATAATTTTACATGAAAACTGGTAAAGATTTCATGTTTAAACATTATAATATTTTAGAATGTAAAAGATTTGAAAGAAATAAGAAAAAAAATTTTGTTAGTCTATGTAAACCTCCTGATAGTCTTTAAATCACAAGAAAGCATGAAATACACATGGTTATATTATGATATACTCCAGTCATTTTAAAAGAAGAAAAAATTAATCTATTCAATTACACCCTTCAAGCTAATCACTGATAGTCTGACTTATTTAAATCAGTCATGCTAATACTAAATTCAGTAAGATAGAAATGTTCCAGTTTGTTAAAAGAACACTGAAATATTTGATGGTTAAATAAACTGCAGAGGGGGGAAAAAACTAACTCATTGAAGGCAGTAAGATTTTATCAAACACACAGAATTAATCTTTATTGAATAGAACCATTCACAAATCAAAACTCACTGTACTTCAATACTTCCAAGCAGCGCTAATCAATTACAAACCTTTTCTAGTGCTTCAAAACTCATGTGCTTTCAATTTTATACACTGGTGGTCCTCAAGTACTGTACTGGGGCTGAGTTAAGACATTCTGTATCACAACTTTTTTCCCCCAACAAATATTCATCTAGTGGGCTTTTTTTCCCTTCTCAAGAGCTGCTCACATGAAAACTGTGGTAATATTTTTATACTGTACTTCTTTGTTGAAGCAAAAGGTTAGGGGTTACCTAAATACCTCAACTGTATATACAAAAAAGGGAAAAGGTAAGTATTCATATAAAAAAAATCCAATGGGACTGGATTATTTATTTTTGCATTTCCTATGATTAATGATGCACCCATGCATACTTGAAAACTAATGGCAAAACAGGGTAACATCTCAAACTGCTCTCCAAAGCATACAGATAGCAACCTCCATGCTGTTCTAACCTTTGTTCCAAGAAACTTAAATGGGACAACTCTAAGTCAACAGTGAGGTCATACGAAGCTCCTCAAAAGAATCAGACTGCAAATGCAATTAATTACCTAACAAAAGTCTTTAGAGATAATTTTACATTAAGCTTCACTGGAACAGCCTGCCTCTACACTATGCCTCTGTAAAAATAATACACATATGGTCAGACAGGCAAATACCTTCAACATGAAAAAATTCTTCCCACGAACAAAAAACTGCAATGTGATTAAAGCATAACTATTTTTCCTAGCTATTTGCCATGCAAAACTTATTAGTACATGGGTGCTAGCAAAATCAATGCTAATTTACGCAGTCTTCCTATGAGGTAACCAAAATGCACTACCTTTTTCTCCTAGAATACAAATTTTTATCCACTGAATACAAATTTTTATCCAAAAAAAAAAAAAAACCTGTCATTAGTCTCTCATAATAAGGATAACAATGAACTCCATACTCAAGTATTTTCTAAAGAGCAAAATACTTTAAGTTGTCTAAAGTACATGGAAATGCTTCAAGAAATATGAAACAGTTAGTTTTAAAACAAATTTTCAGAGAAGGAAGTCTCACATAATGAAAATATACACCTTGATACAATCTATTGTCATTTCAAAGTTTATGAAATTCAATCAATACGTATTTTGTTTAATGTGTTACAATTCAAAAAATAACGGGGAAATTCTATACCTTATTCAAAGGGAGCCTCCTTACAATTTTAACCACAGCTGACCACAAGCTTTTGTCCATTTAACAGCAAGCACACATACATTCCCACATAATTTTTTAAAGATCTGTATAGCAACTGAGATTAAATGCTCTTTTATTACATTGTATACAAAAATCTTCATCTTATGTTGAATTCTTCAGAATTTCTCTCCTTTATATTATTTACTAAAGACGTAGGATTCAACTTTGGTACAGTGCTGAATGTAAGCAACATTATATCAATCATTTCGGGTGTTTACTGTTGTTGTTGAACAGGATGTTAACTCTAAGGTATATTTTTTCATAAATATGCTGTCTTACATAAATAAAAACCTCATCATTCATCAGGATATTTAAGATAATTCAAAAATAAAGTGAGCTGTAGAATTGAGTCCTACATAAGCATTTAATACATGCAATGAAAAAAAATTCATTATTTATACATTAGTATACTATAAATACTCTGTGTTCTTGTTACTACTCGTAAGTCCAACATCCAATATGCAGTTCAGGACTAAAACTCATACCAAGTGTGATTTTGGCTCTAAGTGATTTTCAATTTTCTAATCAACTGTCCACAAAAAAAAGGATTTCTGCACCACAGACATACATTAAGTGAATGCAATTTTAATGACATTTAAGGTACTTTAAAATTAGATGTAGTGATGTCAGAAAATTTAACAAGCTGCATTATTCCCAGACATGTACTTAAGACTATGGTGGCCATTAGTTTAAAGTCTGTATCTGCATGACTTCTATTACCATCCCTTAAGAAATTATACGTAAGAGTTACATTGGAGAAGTGACAGTCCTAACAAGGTACATCTAAATAGCCTGTGCAAGGCCAGTAACTTTTACCACAAAACCAAATAATTTTACTTTACTTTTCAATTTTTTTTATCAGTGGTATCTATTGAAATTATTATACCCTCACCTATAAAAACATATTTACATAAAAGACTTAAAAGTTTAAAACTCAAAATTTCAATACACATTTACAGGTTTGTGAAAATTATGTGACCCACGAGCATGCCAAACTTTGTTTATGCACTCCTTATTGTTAGATATGTCTTGCAGTCAGATGTCTAGCAACTAAATCCATTGTATGGTTTGGTAAAAGCACAAGTTGAAAAAAGGAAATAAAGGAAAAACACAAGCCAAATCACAGTAACAGTAAGATTTAAATAATATATATGCATTCTTTCTGTAGAAAATTCTAATAATGATGTTGCAGTATCCCACAGAACTTTCCACTGATATGCACATAGTTTTATAGAGAGGCATGTATTTGCCAAGTATATAAAACTTCAATTTCTTTCAATTATGAAAATTTTAGTATGTAGTATATGAATTTGCCTGGGCATAGGCATGCATATACATCAGTGACTAGAGAAACTTGGGATAATAACTGTAAACCAGGAAGAAAATAATTATAAATTAGTTAGTTGAGGTATGGTTTGAAGTTCATTTGGAAAGACAATCAATTACTTATTGCATGTAAACTAACAGAGAAATGTTAATCTGTAAAACCAACAATAGAGATTAGGCATCTATTAGGCAATACAAGATTAAAATACACTTGTAAAACACAAGGATGTTATTTTCCAGTTATAAATTTACATTAAAAACTGGTATCAGTTAAACAAATTGTTATATTTCACAAGGGAAAATATGAAATGCAATTAATCTATTAACAAATACCCATTTATATACATTATATCAAAGAATAATTCTGGCCTGGTGCTAAACAGGTATATTTTCTACATATTTACTCACTGACAATATAATCTAGGTAAACAATTTGGCACTGTATTAATTTGGTTATTTTGATAGTAATAATTATAATTAATTTTATTTCTAATTTCCAGGATAATCTTCAAGTGAAAAGGTATCATCATTTCTACCAAATGATTAAAAACTACTTAAATGGATCTAAATAAAGTGAATTCACTATGAAACTGAAAAAAAAAAAAAGGGCTGTATTTTATAATTAATATTTTTTATCCCATTGGTTTTACTTTATTAGCGTAATCTGATCCCAGAATTAGACACAAGGGTATCCAAAAGTTACAGTGTGCATGTTCCTTTTAATCAATAAAAATTTTATTATAAGAATTTTTTGTAAATACAGCTCAAAGAAACCCTATTTTTTGAAAAGTGAATTCTCACTTTATTTTATAAATTTCTATCAGATTACAGAAATCTGCAGTATATTAGCACAGAAAGAAAAGTTCTTTATGCTAAGAATCTACATTATTATCAATCACTGTGCTTTCCATAAAACGTATAAATGTAAAACTATACAAGCACTTTTCTTGCCTGGAGAATGCTAAGGACGGGGGAGCCTGGTGGGCTGCCGTCTATGGGGTCACACAGAGTCGGACACGACTGAAGTGACTTAGCAGCAGCAGCAGCATACAAGCACTTCTTACAAGGACCTTAGCACCAAATTCAAAAATAATAAGACATTGTAAGAAGATGTGTACGAGAAATTTCTATCAAGTAGCATCCAATATCAGGCAAGATAGCTGGTTACAAAAGGTAATCTAGCAAGATTAATTTTTACTTCTCATGAAATTTGTAAAGCTTTTCAGGTAATTCAGCTTTTGACAAAATGCAGAAAAAACTGCTACTGCTCTTACAGAGTTCAACACAAAAATAAAAAGATTTACGAAGGGAATCCATAAAACAGATATACTGACAAAGACAATGCACTACAGGACATCTGTAAAGCAATATAAACATGAAAGCCACTGTAACCCAAACCTCTGATCACTAATCCAACCCTCTCTCCATAAGTAGAAACTCCTCTTTCTCATATTATTAGCACTCCAGTGTTCACACAGAATTCTTTACATTCCCTCACTTGTTAAAACTAAACACACATAATATGTTCTCTATTTTAGGAGGAAAACGTATAACCTTTTTAAAACTTTTTACCACAAGTATCCACCTTATTTTTAAAATGCCATTACCTAAATTAGATAGAGATAATCAGTACTGTCAGAAGATCATCACCCTTAATTTACCAATAAAGATTTAACAATATATTTCCCTTATGTGTGAGCGGATTGCAGAATATTTTAGTGTACCAATAGGACCAAGGAAAACACCTAACAAGATTTTTAAAAAATTATCCTACACAAGTATCTAGAGAGAAAACTGAGTTACGTGATTATTAGCTTATTTTATTTTCATAAATATTCTTATTTTTAATATAATGATAAATCAGAATATATCAAGAGATACAATAACTATTTTTAAGAGAGCAAAATATTTGGCTTAAATTGCTAAATTACTTCATTATTAAGTGGTTAACCATTCTACATAAATTTATATACATAAAAAAATTTTTACTGAGACACGTTCAAACTATTTTCTTAGCTACAAAATGAAATCATGTGTTCCAACAAATAACAGTATTTTCGATAAAGTACTTATGCATAAAGTAAATATATGTTACATGTACAAGATTAGAAATTTTGTATAATGAAATTACATTAATATATGTAACTCAAATTCTCCACTTTGATTTAAACCTTATTCTGCCAAACACATGGTCAATTCATTGTGCTTCCATGATCAGAAAACATCCAATATCCTGAATGCTGTTTTAAAGGAAACTTTAAGAAAAATTACCTTATTATTATAAGCTGACAGTTATTTTTTGAAAAGGAGCTGTGAAAAAGAGTATGATCTGAAAACTTACATATGAACTTAAAACTTACACACTCAAACATGAATTGAACAGGAGAGCAGGAAGCAAACGCATAAAATAAAACCCTAGCAACAATACCACGTTAAGAAGTCAACACTGAGCAAAGGAGAAGCACATACGCTTTTTAAAATAAATGCTCAAATGTAAGCTTGCCTTCTGAACTGCTCAAATGAACAGATAACATCCCAGTGACTACGGAATTTCTTCTAAACTGGCAAGACTAAAAAGAATCACATCTCGTTCCTAATTTTGCAATTATAATGTGCGAATCTTTCTTTACTCATAAGACTACCATTTATTCTAAACTGGCTGGAAAGGCTCGCCCATTGCATTTTTCCTGTACGTACCTCTTCCTTATCAATTATGGTGTATCTTCAGCATTCGGAGGAGAGGGGAAAAAAAAAAAAAAAACGCTTCGAACTTGGAGTTTAAAACGTTATCATTAAATCAATATTCACAGGGCTACCCTAAAAACATTCATTTCTAGAAGGTCAGAAAATCTTACTTTTTTTAAGCTGATGCATCTGCACATAGAAAGCAACTTTTAGTAAGTTCTTTTGCTACGCCATAATGATCTGCTCCAGAAACTCAAGGGTACCTAAAACAACGGGCTACCTGTTCTAGCCATGCTTAGGAATGTGTCCAAATCATTTTTATTGATTTAACCTTTATAGGAATGCTACATATCCTCAGAGAAAAACATTTTGAATGTATTTATAATATGATACACTTCTGAGAAACCATGAAAAAGAAAGCTAAAAACAAATCTAGATACTCCTCCACCCTTGGTTGTTATGGGTTTATTTTTGTTTACTTTAAATACTATCAACAGACCTAAATATTACATAATTTTATTTAGGAAAACTTACTTTGGCACCCCGTAAGTAGAAATAAAAATTTATTTTGGAAAAAAAAAGTGCATTTAAATAAATTCGAACTTTAAGAAATAAAATGCCTGATGACAGTGATGTCACATCTACAAATTTTAACAGATTCTAAATACACCTTTTATACTCGAGTTACACATTAATCATGGAACCTACAAACATATCAAACTTAAAGAATTTAGTCCTTATTGAATAAGCTAGGTTGTACTCTAGTTTACATTCTGAGAGTTTACAGAGAAAGTTCTGTGTTGCCTATCTCTCTAGCTTTCTGCAAGTAGTACTTTATTAATGGCTTCAGCAGCTAATGCCTGCATTAGTTATGTTTGCCAAATAATAATTCACAATATTATGCTTCCTCATATTATGGTTCATCATTCGTTAACTTGAACCTCACCTCTAAAGGAGTTATACTTTCACTGCAAACTGTTCTCTTAAAAAGGCAAACAACTTTTGAGCATTTCCAGATGTAGCACTCAAAAAAGAAAAAAAAGAAAAAGAAAAATCATAGGCAAATTCTCAAAGAATTCTAAAATTATTAACAGAAATACAGTAAAACTGAAGTTACTACTTATTACTTCAATAATCATCCATAAGTTTAAGAGCTGAATGTACTCCTTATCAAATTAAGAAGCTTATGATAGAGGACTAATGATTTCAAATAGCTGCCAGTAGATAAAATAAGCACAGTTCAGTTTGAGACAAGATTCAACTGAACTGGAATTTCTGAAACTCTGACAATCACTGAACACGCAAGAATAAAATCATAATGTTATCTTTTTCCAACAGTGAACGGATTTTTTGTGGATAATATAAATTTGGGTTTGGCTACCCTACTTTCATTGTGATTATTTTTATGAAACATTCAAGCATGCATAAGATTATGCTAAACTAAAATTAAAATAATTTATATGCAGTCTACTTCTCTGGAGCAGGGCTGGAAGACAGTGAGGCAAGCAGGCAGGCGCCTGGGGTTCAGAATTTTAGGAGATCCTAACGCACAGCCCTGGAAAGAGTGCTTTCTCAAACACTGTGCCCTGGGCACAGTGCTTGCCTCACTCTAAGCCCAGGTCTGCTCTGGAGCCACACGGGAGTAAACCATTTCATGAGATATGTTCTAAGCAAGGTGTCATAAACAGAAATTTGGTAATATAAGAGTAATAAAATTATAAATAAGATTCTATCTTTATCTGATTTACATGTTTCTAAAAAAAGAAAAGGAACCACTTCAACGTAAATGTAAATACTTTTTTAATGATCATATCATAATGAGTACTTACAGCTTTGAGATGGCACAGATTTTCTTCAAAGGAGACTTGTATTTGCCATAAAAACCTTTCAAAGTAAACTAAGCTGCCTTATTGCTTAATTAAAAAATAAAAAAAAAGACTATGTTCCATTACGGAGTTCATAGAGCTACACTTGACTTGTTGCAGGCCAGTGACACCCAGATCTGACTGAGCAACAGAATCACTTGAGAAACAGGTCTTGGCTTCCCAAGGAGGGGAGAGGGAGGAAGAGAGGGTCTTGGGAAACTTTTTTAAGCCAAGCTTCCAGGTAAATTAGCCAAGTTTGGGAGCCAACAGTAAACTTATAATAAGCTTAAGACACAAATAAGTTATTAAGACAAGTGGTACATATATAAATTTCCAAACTGTCTCCCCTATAAACATTTGTAAAGGTTATTTCACAAATCAGATAACATTCAAATATCAGTTTGTGACTTTCCTGCCTTTCCTTCAAGTAGAGATGTTAGTCAACACTGATGTGTCCAACAAGTAACATCAAAAAGGAAAATGAAGTCAGAAGCACAAACAATTCAATGAGATGAATACAGCCCCCCAAATTAATATTTTAGGTTTGAATAAATATTCCATGTATATAATTTCAATCTATTGTGAAAATCTAATATTTTAAACTTTAAATTCATTCAAGTTCACAGTAACATATTTTAAGAAAATGTATGTGCCCAACATACCTTCATGATTTTTAATTGAAACTCTATTTTGTTTTTACATTAGCTTTTCTTTCTTGAATGTTTATTGTGCAGGGCACTACGCTAGACCCTTTATAAACATTATTTCCTTTAATTCTCTCAACTCTCATATAAGATGGGTATTATAATTATTTACAGATGAGGAAACAGAAAAGGAGGTAATAAAATCTGCCCAAGTCACACTATTGAAGAGCTGGGATTCAAACCCAAGCTTCTCACTCTTAGTTACCACCTTACAATGTTATTCACAACCTTAATGAAGTCAATTCATAATCCTCAGTTTCATCTGTAAAGGTGTTACTTCTCAGTAACATGAAGTTTTATTAAATTAACAAAATACAAAGAGAGAATCTTTGCATCTCTGAAGTCTCCCAAAGTGTAACTTTTAGTAATACTGATCAGTGAGGATCAGAAAGATTAAGAACAAATAAAACCGAAGGGGATACCAAGTGATAAGGTTAGGTCAGGTTTAATCAGAAGATGTAAATTCCAATAAAGAATTCTTAACCTATCATTAGAATCAAAAATCTTATTTAATGTCCATACCATACAGCATATACTTCACGTGATATGAACATACCATTTTAGGAGTTAAAAATTAAGCTGTTAAATTGAACATAAGGAATTTACAATCTTTCTTCTTTATAAAATTTAAACAATAATCATTTTAACCATAGGCTTTGGCGTCTGTCAGATCCGGAGTCAAATCCTAGTTCCTGTAACCATCCACAACACTCTCTTTACCAGACCTCGCTGTCCAACCTAAAAAGGCCTATATGGCCACACTCAGGCTAAGGGACCAAGGCAATTTTAATTTCTAAGTCTTAATTTCTAACTGTAATTTCTTAAACTCCTCCTTGATCTCTTACTTCAATCTTTGATGCTCCCAAATATCCACTCATAAGGGTACATTTTTCTTTACCTACCAAAGAGATTATGCACATGATTCTAGAAAGTAAATCTTTTGACATGCACTGTTCATCCCAATTATATCCACAACCATTTCTCCATTATTATTTAAGACAAAAAAATCTTAGAGAAGCCACAAGAGAGCTCTAGCTGCTTTTTTTCCTGGCAGAGGGTAGGAATAAAGCTGTGAGACTACACTTCTCAATCTATATGGCTCCACTGAGAAAAGATGCATTGACCAGAAGCCATACGTGATGACAGGTAGATGAGACATTTTTGAGAATAACAAACTAAGAAGAGAAAGCTGTTTGAGCATTTACAAACGTCAAGAAACTTCTCCAATCTTCTGCAAACCAAAAACTTCAGAAAGCCTAAATAAGGCACGAATCACTTAGTAAAATTAAACACATGCAAGTATAAAATCATAGATACTATATTAAAAAGGAAACATGCAAACTGGTACCCTATCTGGCAATGGTGCCAAGTTAAAAAAAATTTTTTTTTAGTTAGAAATAAAAGCTAACAGGGTCAGATAATTGACTTTAAACTGCACAAGTATTCACACTGATTTCATCAAAGTCACTAAAAAGATGTAACAAAAGACAAAAGGTTTTATGTGCAGTCAAAATAGTCAACCAAGGAAGCAGAAGAGAATGAATTGAAGAATTACATGGTGATTTAGTCATTATTAACTAGGAGAAAGAAATCGAGCCTGAATGTGAAAAACACGGGCAAGTTAAAGAGATAACACAAAGAAACCAGCAGAATTTGGCAGCGATTATTGGGAGGGGCAAAGAATAAGGACAATTTGACTGTAGCTGAAGAGAGAGTAGCAAAGTTGTCAATGATTAAGAGAAAAAATGGAAAAGGGTAGATTAGAGTTTCGCTATGTCATGATTAAAGTTGCAGTTAGTAGGAAAAAATAGGTGTACAAAATTTCAATTTTTAAAAAATTATACATGAATGTGCATGTGTATCAGAGGAACTCAAAATTATGTTTAGATAATAGAATTATGAAAAACTTTGTTTTTTTATACTTGCCAATATTTTTCCACTAAAAAATGAATAAATATTATCATTTTTAAAATTTAGTTGACAGTATGCTTTAACGTTTAAAAAGCTTATTTTCCTGAACCCACAGAACAAATTTGCTACTGGGAACAATGTTGGGTTGGTTTTTTTTTTTTATCCCATGCTCAAGCTATAAGAAATGAAGTAAATTCCCACAATTTAAAACTCTTTTTATGTGCAAAAAATCAGTTTTACAAAAACAACAGAATCTCATGGAAACATGACAGATCTAGCAAAGGTTCTGATATCTTTTAAGTTTAAATCCCAATCACACCAATTACAAAACCGTGAGCAAGCTCCTTAAGCTCCCTGTGCCTCAATCTCTTCATCCTAAAAATATTACCACCTACCTTGAACGTTTTCTGTGAAAAGTAAGACAACACATGGAAAGTACCTACAGCCAATCAGAAAAAAAAAAAAAAATCACTGCAGTTATTACATATAATCAACTTTCCAATTCTTAAATCCTCTTCAAAGTCTAAATCTGACTACTCAGTCTAAAGGGGTGGGCTGAGGGGAGGGAAGGGAGACTCAAGAGGGAGGTGATAAATGTATAATTATGGCTGATTTCTGTTGTTGTATGGCAGAAGCCAACACAACACTTATGTAAAGCAATTTTCCCCCAATTAAAAAAATTTTTTAATTTTTTAATAAATAAATTTGACTACTCAAGAGTGTGGTCCACAGATCAGCAGCATCAGCATATATAAATATGCAGAACCTCAGGCCTCGATCTTCTGAATCAGAACCTGTATTTTCACAAGATCGCCAGAAAAAACAGAATGTGACAAGCCCCATTCAAAATAACATTCAATGAAGGTGTTACCAGCTCCCTGAAGTTGTCCATTCCATTTCTGTTCCACAGTTTGTCTGATGCTGAGCGAAGAGCACCTCCTTGTTCACTCCTAATTACTAATTCTGAGAGACTTGCAAGAAACTGACAGAAAGACTAATCATTTCCACTTGTAAACATAAGTTTTCAAACCTAAAGATAACTCTCATGTTCACCCTTCAATTAATGCACCTTGCCTGAACATGAAAGTGGGTCCGTGGTACATAACTCTCTCTTGTAAAACAAGGTCTTTACGAATTCGACAAATTCAAATTGTTTAATAACTCGATAATTACACTGTATAAATTAAGCTGCACAACTGTATTAACTAGATTTCAGGCTGTATTTACCCATGTTGTACACGAAGTATCACCACAAACTTCTCAGTTCCTTACTGAAGGTTAAAAACACTCTCTGGCCCGTATTCCTGAGACAGCTCCCCAGCAGCCCGGGCTGCACAGAGCGCGGGAGGCATGGCTATTGCTGAGGGCAGCCGCTGGGCTTCCAGGACTCACCTGCTAGGCGGCTCCTCAGCCAGGTCTTTAAGAACCTATTATAAAACCTCAGAGGCCTCAAACTGACAGGGCTTCAGACTCTCATTTTGAAAACTAATTACTCCTTTTGATATTTTTATACTAATATTTACTGTTAAGTATTTTAAAATTGCAGGTGCCCAGTCGGGTCTTTTTTTTCCATTTCCAATCAGCCGAATGAAACAGGCAATACGGAAGACAACTGAATACGTGAAAAATTGTCAGATGAAAGAGCAATTCAAGTTCCTCAATTTAGAGAAATAAAAGGCAGTAGCAAGTAGACATGAAAAAGGATGTCTGCAAGGTCTGGGGCATCTCCTAGATCCAGCAGTACACTAACAGGAGTTAGACTCTTACAGAGTTCCTAGAAATTCATCTTCTCTGAAGGATTTCTTAGGCCACTTGGAATAGAATTTTCGACTCTTACTTCTTATACAGTTGAGAACTCCCTCAGTGACTCAGACTCAATTTCTCCTTACCTAATTATTACTCTCCACCCTTAGAAATGACATGCCCTTAGTTGCCCATTCAGGTACTGTTTATTTCTTTTCGTTCTCCTATCTGAATCCTCTTTTCATTCATATCCACATGACCACTGGCTCAGATTTCAAGCTTCCAGTGGAAGGTCCATACGTGTACATAAATGTCCTAAAGTGGCAACACTGAGGCTCGGCACACCAATAGTGATAGAGCCTACAAAGAGATATGCTTACCACAAATTTAAAATCCATTAAAAATTAAGAACAGACAAAAGCATGTCAACTTTTCAGGTAAGGAAGTTGTGTAAGATTCAGCATTTTACTCTTGGCTAGAAAGAATTAGAGAAAAGAAACCTGCATATGAAAGGTAAACTGGCCTTAAAGACAGCAAGAGGAATATACCGAGCGAATGGAGAAAGGAAGCTCATCTAAGAAATGAAGAACGTGATGAGCTAGACAAGGGAGGCAATAAAACAAGTGGAAGCTGAGAATTTTTAAATTTGAAGTGTAAGGGACTGTTTGTAAGCAGGGTAGTTTAGCAGTTGCCATATACTATTCTCTAAAGCAGGTTTCATTCTTAGGAGTCTCAGAACATCTCCACTGAACCTTATAGAATCCAAATCAAACTGATCAATGTTAATAAGAGGGCAGTACATTAAAATGTTCCTCATGATCAGTATCTACTTCCTCAGCACACCTGAATATCTAATAGGTAACCCCACAAAGAAAACAAACTTAAAAATACAAAGCATGATACCCAGCCAGGATATTAGAAATTCATAGTGAAAGACTAATTATAGTCACAGGACATAGTCTCAATAAATTTTTCCTTTTGATTTCTTTACAGGGTTCAGTTTTCCTGTTTTTTTCCCAAGCTTTCAACCTCACCCCCAATTTTTCTAGTATGATAGGATTTTTAAAGGACTAAGCCACAAATGTAAAATCTACTTACAGAGTCATAATGATGTAAAACAAAACAGTTTTTCAGAGTTTCAGTTTCATCACTTATCATACTGAACTGTATATGGCTTTTCCAAACTCTCTATGGCTTTTCCAAATTCTGTGTCTGCCATATTTATTACATTCTGGAGAGAAGATTATTTTTAACAGTACTTCCTGGCTAGCATAAGGCTGTTCGGCAGACATTATGGTAGAAGGCATTTTTTTCCCCCTTGAGACCCTGCATAACCACAATCCTTCTCAATTCTGGTCTTTAGGGAGCCACTAATTAACAATAGGAATCTGTACAAGCTTTTTCACCATTCCATGCCTGAAGGTTTATCTTTCCATTTAAAATTCAATTTCTTCTTCCTAACTTTCATCTAACTATGCTCATTTCTACTGAATCCTGACATCTAGCTTTTGAGTTTTTCCTTCTGCAGCCCTAGAGCTTTGTTTTAAGAAGGCACTAACAGAGGGCAGTGATAAGAAGTAGAAAAAGTAATGAAAAAGACAAGCAGATGGAAGAACTTAATTCTAAAGCATTCTACTCTCCTGCATAGCTTTAGGAAAATTACCTCCCTCCTCATACCTTAGTTTACCCATCTGCGAAATAAGAGGAAAAATCCATCTTACCTGCCCTGCCCTCCATGGATGTTTTGAGATGTTAATGAGATAAATATGTCAAAGCTCAAATAAATAACTCAAGAATATCATATAAAGTCACTATAATTCAGTACTATTTAAAAAAGATAAGGTCAAACCTGAATATGCCAAAAAAAAAGAAAACCATGCTTGTGCCTTTAAATGGCAATAGAGGACATTTGAGGGCTTCCAGGTTGGCCAGGTTTTTGTTGTTTTCTAACCAAAGAATTAAACTTTAAAACTTTGAGCAAACCAAGCAGTTTTGAAGACTAAATTTTGTGATACAATATTCATTAAAAATTATCTCAAAGTTACTCTGTCTATACATTCCCCTAGCTCAGTGGGTCTCCTCCCTTTTACAATGTAACCATCAATAAAATATACATGAAATGACTACCATTGTACATTTGTTTATAAATTATATACATATAACCTTTTATTTACCTTATAAATTAGTCACAAAAAGAGAAAATTTAAGACATGAAAAAACATATAAACAGAAGTCACTTAATATTTTTTCCCTGAACTCCACCTTAGATATCACGGCTCTAAGTCAATAATTTCAAATTTCTTTAAGCTATGGACCTCTCTGTTCCAACATCAGATTTTAAAATGCAAACCCAATCTATGAGACAAACAAAGGCAGAGCTACTCTGACAAAAGTGGGAATAAGGGAACAGGAACCTGGAGGTCCGTGATGAAACACCTACAGTTCCAGAAAGCACAATTTGAAACAACTAATCTTGAGATCAGACTTTCCACTAGCCTCTTTAAAAATAAATAAATACACTTTTACTTAATAGTGCTGTTTTCCTTAGCTGGACGTGAAAGATGTTATGAAGAATCAACTGGATACTCGATATTATATTTACTGCCGGTATCCAGTAAAGAATATTGTCGACTACATAATAAAGTAAGTGTCCCTACAGCCTTCCAAGGAAGAAAATTCTCTCAGGTCTCAATATCAATAAACGTTAAACTCCAAATAACTGCTATGTGTTATATCATGAACTGGGAATCTAGCTTCTTTTGAGATGGTATAGTACACTAACGTATGCTTTCCTGTTTATTAGGAAGCTTAACAGTAAAACTTTTGCCCCAACTCAGCAAACAGAGAGGGACTTTATTATACATATCTCACTGCATTTTTATCACCGGTACTAATTTTGCATCTCTTCTCCGTTTAGGTTTAATCTTGATTTTCGTTTTTTCTATTCTATTATAAACAATTATGATAAACTCTTCTAATTGCTCTGGGATCAGCTAAGATACAAATGATAAAACTCAACACTCAAACTTGCCAGCTGGCACCATCAGTTTCTAATTCCTCCAGAATAGAAACCCTGAAATTATCTTTGGTATCTAATGCACTAATTCCATCAGCCCTCAATACCTACAATCTAGCCTCTGCATTATCACTTAAAATCACGTCCTATTCTTCAATCTACTGCCATTAATGCTCAATTATACTATTACAATGCTATGTCCATCATGCTTTTTTCCTTAGTGTTCTCTACCTATCCTCACTGCCAGCCTCCCTCCAGATTTCCACAATGCCAAACATTAGCCATCCTTGAAGACAGAGCATAGATGACATTATTTTAACAAACTCCAAATTGAAAATCCCCTTAACCTACCTCTGGATTCCCAAACTCTATTATACCTGTCATTTACCACATATTCATCTTCTATCATTACCTGTTTCTGTCTGTCTATGAGACTGTTTCTCCATTTACACATACATGTAAACATTCTTCTTGATCAGTGACCCTGAAGCTTTTATTTTTCAGCTGTAAAGTCCATTTTTCACGTAAGATGGTATGAGAAGGCCTAGTAAGGAAAATGGACTTTTCAAAGGTGCTTTTCTGGTTACAAGGGAGAAAGCCTAAGAAGATAGCTAAACCACACACCCTGCAGACATCTTCACAAAGCACAGAGATCACAGCACACCAAACCACAGCCTCTGTGAAGACCAGGCGTATACTCAATTTATTCACCATCTCCCATGTAGGAAGGCAACACTGTGTAAGATCAGATAGTCCTGGGATCAAATCAGAGCTCTTTTCTCTATACAAACCCTGAACCTCTCTGAACCTCTTCTGTAAAATGGAAAACCTATCTCATGTGACAACAAGAGATAAGACACACCAAAGTCACACTTCATACCAAACACATACATCAGTGCAGAAAAATCCCCATTCTGTTTCCTCCCCCATACTTTCCTTCCATATCATGTACCCGAATGTCTGTTATACAATAGGAGTTAAATAATCATTCCTTGAGTGAATTCATGAGTAAGTGGATGACTTAATGAATGAATTAATGAGTAAGTGGAATAGGTGAATAAATGAAAAGTTGTCTTAACAAAACATAAAAAGACTTAGAAGAGGGATTTGATAATAAGAACAGAAAATATATAAAATACTATATAAACACTGTAAATACTGCATAAAATATATATAAATACTATATAAAAAAGGAAAATACCTCACAAATAACTTTGAAGTCTAGAAAAGAAAAAAAGCAGTAGGCTCATGTGTGGGTAATACAATATCTAGCTAATATCTAAACTCAATTTACATCCAAGAGCTTAGAAATAAGAGTTATACTACATTAAACTATAGTGGACAATTATCATGTTTTTTTAACGAATTTTATCTCACTTATTTATGTATGACTGTTATGGAATGATGTTCCGATTTTCTTTTTAAAATGTGTTTCCTCCTTTCTCAAGTTACAAATGTAAGGTTCTGCAATTGTATTTAAAATCTTTTGGAGGTAGATACACACAAAAGAAATACCTCAACACAAATCACCATGACATATAATGAACCCAAAAGGAATAGGCATATATCACTAAAGGCAAGATGTTAAGTTCGATAAAACAAAATCTGACCTTTAATATTTTTAAAAATTGGTTAATAAACATAAAATGTGGCAAGGCTTAAGTCCACATATTTTTAAATTCTTCTGGCATCCTTAGGGGTCTGTCCACAAAAACCAAGGGGTATATACAAGCTAGAAACAAAAAAAAAAGTCAAACAAAAAGAAACATAAGCCTGTGGGATTGTCATTTAAATATATGGCTGAAATCTAAATGATTTTTCCGTATTCACAAAACACACCCAGGAAATTTCATGCAATGTATAAAAAGCAATAAATGAAAAGTAATAGTTTAACAAAAATAGGGACACTATTAGCACAATAGTCTCAAGGATAAACCACAAGTCAAGATTTCATCTTGTTCCTTAAAATTGAAAAAACACAGATCAGCAATTAGATTATAAGCCTCTCTTATAAAAATTTCACTCCATCAGAGCAACAAGGTTAAAGAATGATTTACCAAATTTGGCTCCCAAAGATGATGCTAACAAAATGCTTTTAATCTGACTTCACGAAATATGTAAAACCTCTTCCTTCTCACTACTTACATGAAGTCTAAAGTCAATATATTATGAAATGAAACTATTATAAAATTACTAGCATTCCAAAAATAGATGTAGATCTCACTTGAACATTGTAGGTCTATTTATCAGTAAGTAATTTTCTATACAAAGTATGATTACAATCTTTTTTTAAAATTACAAATGCCTAAATGCTGAAATAATCAAACATAACAAAATTGTCAAAATGGTTCTCTGAATGATATTATTTCCTTTTTTTCTTCTAAAGATTTCAAAATCTCTCAAAAGTGTAATCTTTACGAGATAAGCTATAGAAATACAAACACCTATACATATGCATATCTGAACGTATATGTCTGTAAATGTCCTACTCTAGTCTAATTTATAGAAACAGCAGGGCCCTGGTGCAAAATGAGAAAACATAAAATAGGAAAGTAGCTCATGTAATCTGGTAATTTAGAAAATATCCTCAAGTCTCCCTAATGTAACATGGTAGTTAAGAGTCTGGCTGTAGAATCAGAAAGACCTAATGAAATCCCAGCTCCACCACATAATAATTGGGAAACTGTGGCAAAGTTATTTAACTTCTTTGATCCTCAGTTTCTTCATCTGAAACTTGGGAAAAATATTATCCAACTAACAGGGCTAGTAAATGAAATAATATATGGAAAGATATGAGTGCGTAATACCTATAAGTGATTTAGTGACAACAGTAATATTTCCTCTTTCTATAATCTTTGTGGAGCCCAAACTTCTGCCAATCCTTCAGGGTGCAGCTTATATGAACTTCCTTAGAGAGGCTTTCCCTGAATTAAGTTTCCACATTTCACAATTTCAGAGTGACCTGTGCATTTTCTTCAATAATCATCAAAATTTACTTATTTATGCAAATGAATCCACCATGCATAGCATACCATATATATTTAGTAAATTATAAACTAAGTTATGAATAAAAACGTTTAAATTTATAATCTTCCCACTGATATCATAAAATTGTGTCTCTATATAATCAGTGGGATCTTGATTACAAATATTATTGATTGTAATATGGATGGGGGATCTACATTTGCGTTTAGTACTTCTGCACAACTACAGGTAGGAAAGAAAAGAACATCCTCTCACCAGGATTTCAGTCTATCTCTACACACTTAATCACAATGAGAGAATCACAGTAACTCTCTACATTTTATCCTTTATCTTGCATTATTCAGTCTACTAAAATAAGGGTTAAGAAAAGTGCTAAGTTTCTTTGCTGGCTTTTAGTTTACACATAAGAGTTTTCTTTTAGTCCTCACCTGCTAGAACTATGATTAAACCAACTATTCACTGTAAGTCAGAGAGCACTGAGAGAGAGTGTGCTGGCTCTCAAAGTGTGCTTTCCAGACCATCCATACCGGAATCACCTCAGAATTTACCAGAAAGGCAAATTATTGGGCTCACTCTAGATTCACTGAAATCAAAAGCCTGGAAGTGAAGCCCAGCAGTCTTATAGTTAAGCAAGGCTTTGAGGTGATTCTAATGCACAATGAAGCTTGAGAGTCATCACATTAGAAGATCTAGTCTTTGTAAGCAATAGACTTTCACTGATTATCATCAATTTAATTTGCTAGGCTTTATAGTTCATTATTAAAATTCTAATATTGGAGTATAATCTCTAAAATCTGAGAAACAGGACATGTGTCAGAAATATGACAGGTAATCAAAGAAAGACTGCTTAAGACACTGTTCTATCCACATAAGTTGCATAGTCAATTCATGATGTACCTGTTCTCTTTTATTAGAAAGTAACTCCTTCTACATCTCCTCCTAAAAAGATTCTTCCTTCAGAACCACTAACCACTAATTTCAAATAAAGTCAGAAGGTGACAAAAAATACAAACTGTTGTCAAAGGTTTTGTAAGTCACAGGAAAGAGACAATGAGCTAAGCAAAAAATGTGATTATTATTCTACAGTATTACTTCTGTATGTAAAGATAGACACAATGAAGTCAAAGCTTCAAGTGGGTTCTAGATTAATCTTTATTTTAGAGATATAATTAATGATAAACTTCCATAACAAGATTATAAATATGGTTTAATGATAGAAAACTTGCTTATATAACATATTAGTAGGTCAAGTGTGAAAAAGGCATACTATCATCTCAAAGATAACCTTTCTGGCATCTGATAAAACTCAATGCCCTTTCATTTTCTTTCTTAAATTCAGAAATATAAAACTACTTCCTCAAAGTGATTTAAACCATTTTAAACCAAAAGTCAACATTATGCTTACCAATGAATAAGAGAAACATTTCCATTAAAATCAGGAATAAAAAGATCCATCATCCTCACTCTTAATTATTGATGTTTTGGAAGTTCTGACTTAAACCTGTGAGTGCAAGCTCAGTTGCTCAGTCATGTCCAACTCTCTCGTGACCCCATGGACTGTAGTCCACCAGGCTCCTCTGTCCATGGGATTTCCCAGACAAGAATACTAGCGATGGTTGCCATTTCTTCCTTCAAGGGATCTTCCCAGCCCAAGGACAGAACCCACGTCTCCTGCATCTCCTGCACTGCAGGCAGATTCTTCACCACTGAGCCCGTGGGAAGCCCGTCTTAAACCCTTATTTGTGGATAATACAATTCTCTTCCTAGAAAGCTCAGGAGAATCAAATAAAAAATTAAGTTGATTAAACTTTAAGAATTTTTTCATAGTAGTATTACCAGCATATGTAAACATACATAAAACTAAGTCACAGGTTCAAGTACATAAGACTGTAAACTGAAAAAATACAGTTTTAATACAAAAACAACAGAACTTCTGAGGAAAAAAAAAAAAAGAAATAACAATAGTATTTCTAACAGAACGGAAACTCCAAGAGATCCGGGGTGAGGGGTAGGGGTGGGGTTATTGCTGTTGCTTTATTCACTGCTATATCCTCAGCCCCTAGAAGTCTGCCAAGAAATAGTAGACACTCAAAAGAAATTTGCTGAATGAATAAATGAAAAGCATTAGCATTCAATAATCCTTTATATCAAATGAGTTCTTCCTGTAAGTGACAGAACTGCTTATTAGGAGTCCACAATGAGACCAAGAGTTTGCACCAGAATGTACATTACTGTGCATATCATTTAATTTTGCCAGTATCACAAGAAAACTATCTCAATGAAGAAATCAGGGGACTGGTTTACAGTCTGTCTCAGGCTGCTGCTGCTGTGAAATCGCTTCAGACGTGTCCGACTCTGTGCGACCCCACACACGGCAGCCCATTAGGCTCTGCCATCCCTGGGATTCTCCACGCAAGAACACTGGAGTGGGTCAGGCTACTTACCTTATAAAAGACAACGAGGAACAGTTCTCATACTGGTTACACTGAGTGGCAGGCACCTCTTTAGACTAAATGTTGGGAGTTGAAAGGAGAAAAAAAAAAACTAACTTCAACCAAAGAATAATTTGTAAAAAATCATGTCTGGCTGCTGAAATGTGGTTATAATTAGGTCACTGTGTCTTTTAAAGGATACTTATGAAACATGAAAGCAACAAAAATTTTTAAGGATAATTTTTTGTCAACTGAATGTCAGGTTCTAGTCAGGAAATTCAGACATCTCAGTAGTGTCTAAATGAAAGAAGCCTTTATACTTTCAGAGCAGTTTATAATAGATGATCATAGGAATTAAGGCACATGAAGAAGTTATGCTCTAAATCAATATAAACTCTTCAAGTATATGCCTCACTCCTCACTTTATAGTGGGCCCAATATTGTAGTGTCACCTCAAATAAACAAGTAAAACAAAGAATTGAGTCAGCGCTGGTGGTTTAAAAAATGAAGAACAAGTGAAGAATAGTCAACTTAACACTAATTTATAGCAGACAGGCTCTGGGAAAGTAAACTGGACTGATATTCAGAAGACCAGGTATATAGCCCTTGAACACCAAACTAACTTACTACACAGTTTAGGGCAAATCACCTCACCTCACTGTTCTTCAGTTTCTTCAGGAGTAAATAAAAAAAGACTCTAAATTAAAAAAGACTCTCAGATCTTCCATTCAGTCTAAGTAATGGATACTAGCCAGATTCCCTTCTTCCTGAATAAAGGCAGATAAGCAATCCTACAAAAATATGCTGAGGTTCAATTCTATCTATAAAACCTACAAAGTCAAACTAGATTTAAAAAGTATAGACATTTTATATAGAGATCTGCACTGAACACCTATCTATCTTCTCTGTAAATGATTTATACAATCTGGTTCAAGCCACAAAAGAAATCTTGAGAGATGTATATGTTTATTTGAGTTTTACAAATAAAATTTTCAGTGATATAAGAAATAGAACTCATGGTACTTACTCAAATTTATATGACTCCACAACATCATCCTTCCTTCATCAAACCAGATGTGACACATAGCCACAATTTTCTAAGGAAGCAGCAGAGGTTTCGAGCAAATCAGACACTCAAAATATAGAATCCTACCCACACACAAAAAAATGTTTTTCATGCAACGAAGATGAAGAAGAAACTCAAGTTAATGTAGGAAGAGAATAAAAGGAATAATATAACCAGCTCTAAAGTTAGTAAGAAAGCAAAGCAGACAAGAGATGAGGGACATAAAAATATAAATTCAGCAAGTTATAATCTCCAAGACCCATGGAGATTGTCCTCCTAAATTATACTATCCCACCCTGAACACAATTTCCTATTCATTCTATTAAATTCAGCACCTATTAGGTACCTAACATGTACCAGGTACTGTAAAATAGGAAAGTTAAAACAAGCTCTGGATTCATGAAGCTTACAGTGGGGAAAGAAACAGACAAGTAAACAGATCCCTGCAATACACTAAAGTACAGACTTCTTTAAAGGGTATACTATTAATACAAGGTGCCATGGCACACAGAAAGGAATTAACAAGATTGGACAAGCCAGAGATGTCTTCTTGGGGGATGAGCTGTCCAAGCTGATATTTTCCATTTTATTGTATTTCCTATTCCTCCAGTTCTCTCAATTAATCTTATACTTTTCTGACTTTGAGACTTCATTAAACTCTCCAAACCCTTCCCCATTGTTCAACAAATTAATCGACTTCATTCCTTTCTGTTCCATCCCTCCCCACTAGCCTAGGCTCAGTGATTAGAACCTCTAACACCTTGAATTTCAATATTCTTCTGTTTTAAATTCCTAAATCAACCCAATCACCTTTCTTTTCCAGCCCTATGCCCAGCAGTTGAGCACCGTCACAGAAAAGTGTACAACCTTGTTGTTGCCCTTCTATGATTCAATGGACATGAGTTTGAGCAAACTCAGGGAAATAGTGGGCAGGGAAGCCTGGCATGCTTCAGTCCGTGGGACCACAAAGAGTTGGACACAACATAGCAACTGAACAACCACCACTTGTCAGAGCCCTTGACAACTTAGGCGACACTAAGCATATTCCTGATGAGCTTTCTCTCCCTAACTCCACTGCTGCCATTACAAACCTTTCCCACTCTCAAGCTTCCCTACCTCTCGCTCCCTTCCATGCCAACTCCAGTCACTGGCCCTGCCTGCTTCTTCAAAATGGTATGAATGATAACTATGCATAGATGAAAATATGACTTTACACTACTTTTATGTGTTAAAAAAGTTATGCGTATTGAACTAACCCAGCAATCTAACATTCTTAACATTGTTCCATTATGAAAACAGATTTGGTCCCAACAAAGGACTTGCAAATAAACTCTGACCTGCTACCTGAACAATTTCAGCTACTAAAATACAACCAAAAACCAAAAGTAATAAGTATACCAACTCTCAAAATTGATAATTAAGTTTACACACCAAAGATCAAGTGACTTTTCTCGGAAGAGAACACGTATCAGGTTTTCCTAGAGTATGACTTATTTTAGACACAAATCTGATACATCTAATTTCTAGTCCATAGTAGCCAGAAGCAGCATTCAAGCGTGGGGGTGGGGAGGGGGCCTGGGTGGCAAGGTGAAACCCTGCCAGAGAACAGCACAACAGCAGCAAAATGAACTGACGCAAACGAGAGAGAAACCGTAAACCTCAACCCCTCAAAATCATCAATTCAAACAGCAGATCAAAGGAGGACTACTGATCACAGGAGCAAACTACACTTCATGCCTCAATGGTATCCTAGGGCATCACAATGGTACAAGTGGACTGTAACACCTGATATATTTTATAATGAGATTTCAGTTTAAAAAAAAAAAAGTTCAAATTGTACCTGGTATTCCATCTGGACATAGTCATAAACATGCTATAATAACCTTACCATAGAAATATCTTCATTAAAATGGTCAAAATAAATCCATTTTATCACTTAGATTATCTCATGTATTTATAAAATAAATATATTAAGTATATTTATTCTCTATGATATATATGTGGCATAGATGCCCTGTTTTTTAATTCTAATAGAATACAGTTGTAAGCTAGTCTTTTGTTTCCAATCATGCTCTTCACTCAAAAATAAGACAATAATTGTATAATTGAAAATTGAGGCAATAGTCTGGCTGATTTTTATACACTGCAGGCACAGCACAATTCTACATTCAAGCAAGTAAAACAAACACTAAAGAAAACTGAGTTCTTCAGCATCTCTAATCACACAATAGTTAACCAAGTCACGCATTAGTCAGTTTCTATCCAGTGTTGTTTCAAATAAAATTTCTAAAAGTAAAATTATTTCATTAATTAACTTTAAAATAAATCACACAGACCAATGTCTGAAATTTGAGTATACGGCAGAAAGCATAAAAAGAAAAGAAAAACGAAACTGCTTAAAATTTGCACTTAGAATTTCCTTTGGAACTTGATAAAATGATCCCTTAAAATTCATCTGGAAGAATAAAAATAGGAAGAGAGACAAGAAATATTTTAAAAAGAGAAGTTATGCAAGTGACCCTGAACTGTAATACCAAACATTAAAACATATTAAGAAGCTATAATAACTAAAGTAATGTAGTACTGGCAAAAGAAGAGACAATTCGATAGACAAAGCAGAAAACTCAAAAATAATAATTCATTATCTGATAAAGGTAGCATTTCAATTCTGAGAGAAAAGGGAGGTTTATATATTTGTGGTGGTGAGACCACTGGCAAGTGAACTTAAAGTAAAAACTGTTTTGACTCAGAACCCTCCCTGGCACTACATGACAAAATAATGGATTAAATATTAAACTGTAGAAACTAAAAGCCTGAAACATGAAAAGTACATGATGATTTGTACAAAAGTTGCGGGTAAGACTTTCTGTCAAAGTGAAGTAATAAAGTAAAGGCAGATTTAACTACATTGAAAATGAAAACAAACATGTTAAAAAGAAATAAACCTTATGGAAACCAAAAGATGAAGGGTATGGGGGGTTGTGGGGAGACTTCTATATTATGATCAATAATGGCTTTATGTCTTTAATATATTAAAAGCCCATAATAATAAACAACGGGAGGAAAAATGAGAACTCAGTAAAACTGTGCTCAGAATGTGAACAGACACACCCACAAATGAAGAAATACAAATGGCCAAAATAATTCCAAACTCAGTTATCAAAGGAAAGTTATTATGTAAAATACTTAAAGAAAAGCACAATGTTTTTACTGTTAAAATGTCAGAGATAGAGAGGGGTACTCTCATAACTGTTGGTAGACATGTAAGAAGTCCAGTTTCCCTGGAGGATCAATTAAGAAATTACTATCAAAAAAGCTTTTAGACTCAGAAATAATCTTCTTCTAAGACTTTTATATAAGATATTAAGCTTCCATTACATCATTTTCAATAGCAGTGTAAAAATTGGAAATAACCAAATGGTCCAATAACAGAGGATTAAAAACATAATAGATATCCATATAATGAGTTGTTTACATTCTGTATCAACAGAATTTCTTGTAAGGAGGAAACATAGGTAAAAAATTTTAATTTCCTACCCAAAATTAGTAACCACTCTCTAATATATTTTCAGCATTTACAAATCCATTTTTATTGAGTATCTTTTTCAAAGATTAATTTTGACCTTCATACATTTAAAAACAAATTTTCAAAATCTCAGCATATTTAAAATAAAAATAATGAACTGACAGAATGCTATGCAACATACTGCTCAATTTTATATAGCTATCCAAAAGTTCTGCAAATCCAGCTACATGAAAACAAGCACCCAAAACTCACAATGCTGTTACATAGTTACACAACTGGCATGATAATTAAGTGCAACATAATATACTCAGAGCAATAATCACAGGATTTTCGGAAAGACTAAATATAAATATATTAAGTAAATTCACAGAAGAACATTTTTAATATTCAGTATTATTCAGACTGCCTACAAAATAGAAGACGAACAAAACACGAAACAATATAACAGAACACGAAAGTAATATTAAACCTCCCCATCACATCTGACCTGTCAAAGTAACCAAAAATTAACATCCCCAAATCACTGAAAAACTGTGAGACAGTGATAACCCAAGTTAATGGATGACAGTGTTAAATACAAAACAAAATAATGTAACATGTAAAATGTATTTTTCCAATTTCAACAAAAATATAAGCATACCAGAAAAGAAGTATTTTGTGTATTTATTTTCCATATTTCTTCTGTATTGTCCAAAATGGGAGCCATTTACTCTACATGTAATTATTTAAATTTAAACTAATTAAAACAAAGAGCAGAATTCAGTTGCTCTGAATTCTGTAGCTCAGTCGCCTCGCTCAGTTAACGTACTCAAAAGGTACCTGTGGTTAGCGGCTATCTACTGGCAAGTACAGAAACTGAAATTTCCATCACTACAGAAAGTTCTCCTGGACAGCATGCTATATAATATAGACAAATTAACTTTTTCTCTATAATCGTAAAAATTTTCTCCATAAAACTGCAAACTTTTCTCCCTACACCTGAAAAATTTTTATAAACTTCCTAAATCAACAGGTTGATGATTATAATCATTCTTTTAAGTACAGTGATGATAAGTACTAACAAGACATTGTTTATCATGTGCCAGGAACAATAAACATGGGCCAGTGTTTTTCATGTGCTCTGACTCAGTACCTCACTTAATTTTCATATAAACCGTATAAGGTAGATACAAGTCTACAATGCCTTATCTCAAAGAAGTATTTCAGAATTCAGAAGTTTTCAGATTTTAGAAAGCTACTACTACACAAAAGCCATATACTACATAACTCTTGAAGGAAGCACTCAAGAGCACAGTAGAATGTATGAATATTAACATGAAAGGTAAGTAAGTCAATAAATAACCATCACTCAGTTAGGTCCTGGTGCTGCCATCAAAGTAGTTCAGAACAGGTGTTCCCAGTGACCAGCATTAGTAACTTGCACTCACACAGTACTACAATCTCAGGATGACAAATCCATAAATTCTTCCCCACAGGCCCAAGGATTTTCATCACAGAATTATTAAATGACTCATCTCCCCGAATTTCAAGAATTCATTTCTAAGACTGAACAGAACTTTTTCCCTCTAGTAATTATGTATCTTAAAAGGCCGAGCTATCTTCTTTTCATGAAATAATTGATAGAGATATTTAAATACTAATTCGAAACTGTATTTTGTCACATTTATAAAATGATATGCTTTTTCAGTGCAAGTACTTAATGCAATTGGATTGAGCAATTTAACCATTACCTCATTTCATTTCTAAAAGGAAAAAAAGTATAAACAACCTTCAGCTTCACAGTGCTTTTATGTTCTCAATCAACTTTTGAACATTTTCTCACTTTCAGGAAAGATTATGACCAATTTTATGTTACAATTTGAAAATATTCATTATTCTTATATTTATAAACTAGTGTATACCTTAAAGCATTCCAAACTGATGAATTTCACAGAAAGTACAAAGAAAGTTATACGCTTACTTTAATGAAATTTAAATATCAAGAATTAAAATAAATCATTTAATAGTGACAAAATACAAAAGTAGGACAGATATTTAACTATTCAACAGTGTGGCCATGTTTAAATTCAAAATTATGAAATATCACACATATAAGCATCCAGTAAGGAGTACATAAGTATTAAGTTTCTATGAAAAATTATATTTTATTGGCTCTGATATGGCCTTGCTTAAAAAGATCTGGTGGTTAGACATAAGAAATTGAAGCAAATGCTATAATATGAAAATACAAATTAATCCAATATTTATTATAAGAATTAGACCTCATCACAAATAACAGTAATTAACCAATTACTCGCCTTTACCATTATTTCTTCCTTATACCACACTAGTCACACATAAGTTGGTAAAAGTTCATTTGTAAACTAAATTTTGTAAATCAAAATAAATTTTATTAGTTGAAATGTAGTTTAGCATAATTTGTTAAGAGCATGGACTCTGGAGTTAGACTTTTGTTTCAAACCAAGGTTTTACCACTTGCTACAATGGCAATTTTTGGTGTTACAAACACCTGTGTCTCAAGTTTCCTCATCTATAAAAGGGAACAACACTGTCCTCAAAGGGTTGTGTGAGGAGTAAATGAAATGGTATGTGGAAGTGCTCAGGAGAATGCCTGGTACACACAACGGCATTTGCTATTATCATTGGCCTTATTAAAGCGTCTCTGAAACTGTAATATTAATATTAATGTTACCACTTATCACGGTTAGGAATTTCTTTGCTCCAGCCTCCTGAAAAACTTAAATACACCAGGGAAACTCAGTGTTTGAAGGAACCCTGTGGCTGTTTAATACATATCAATTATCAATTCATATATTTATATGTTAGATCCTTTGATAGTCAGATTAAGGTACGGATAGAACTAGGAACACATTCTTTCACAACTCATTTCTTGATGTTATATAATAGCCAAATGATACCATTTCATATACACAACTGTGCCCTTACTCTAGTGTAGCAATGTATATATGGTTATTGCTCTTTATTCCAAAATTCCCAAGGGAAGAAGCAAATCTTACTGAGAAAATTACTCGTTCATTTCTGGACACACTCAGTTTGAGCTGCTAACAGAATACTTAATGGATGTTTCCAAAAGCAGTCAGGAGTACAGACCTAAAGTCAGCAAGGCTACACTCAGATCTTCACTCCCCACTGTGTATTACCACGGAATTTTTCACATCCTATCATGTGACATTCATTCACCTCCACAACCCTTCTCTACTGCTATACTATCTCGAAGGCATTCAGATTTTGCCATACAAGGGCTCAATAATGTTGCTTTTAAAAAAAAAAATGCAAAACTTGCAGAATAGTACAAGTAAAAGAGTGAATTTCATTGTCTATAAAGAAAACTCTGATTTAGAAAAGACTTTTTTCACCCTGTGGATTTTAGATAAGGATGAAATTTCATTTGGAAGAGTTCTTAGAAAATATAAGTAGCATGCAAACAAAATCCTTTCTTTTTTTTTTTAATTTGGTCACATGAGAATTACTACATGCTACCAAGCAATGAAACCTGACATTATCACCAGGCCTATAAACCTGAAAGAGTACAATATAACCAGGCAAAGAAATTTATGAGAGAGTAAGATAAGGAAGAAAAAACTCAATGAAGATTCCTTGAAGTGTGTTTAAATTAATTTATTTAATAAGTCATTCAAAATACCTGCAATGTGGGTTGAAAAGATTTTACTTTCTAATTTACAGGCTACTTGAGTTCAATAACTTTAAATGAAAAGCCTCTGAATCATTTCTAGAATGTATTATTCAAAAAGCTGTGATAAGGAGCATAGAACAAAAGTGTTAAGTTGCAAGCATAGGTAAGGTAAAGCTGCTGTCACTTCCAACCACCCCAGGAACTGCTTGACCGCCAATCCTTTTGTTTAAAATCTACAGGAGCATGTCCTAGAGAATGCTGCACTCAAAGTGTTTCTCACCCAAACCTAAAATATGGTCAGTCCTATCAAGCCTCTAATAGGAAGACAGACCAGCTGCCAGCTCTGTATTTAATAGCAGATCCTGACAATTCCATTTGTGCCTGACAACTAGACAGCTTTCAGTGAAGCCATTCCCTGGAAATGACACTACAATATTGTTACTTATTTAGAGGTCACAGAGTCAAGAAAAAACAGCTCATTCGTGGTGAATGGCTGGGGAAGACAGTAGCTGGAGAGGATTAAAAGAAACAACACAATACACACTGGCTTAGAAGAACTGTGAAAATGCAGAGGAAAAAAAGTAAAGATTCACAGAATCAAATTTCTACAACATGAAATAAACACAGAGACCTAAGACTTCATTTTCTCATTTAAAATCACATAAGCAAGGATCAAATGCATATTGATTCTAACTTTATATAATCAAAAGCCTGAAAACATTATGCTATCAGAAAATATTGGTAAATTAAAAAAGGATTCCCCTAATCTTGGCCTCATTTTCCTGTTCTATGAAGCAATTCATAAGAAAAAAATAACTTCAGACTATAAATGATGAATGTAACTATTAGGAGGAGCCTCTCTATGAGGTCTGAAATAGAAGGAAAATGTACATTTCTTCCAAAGCTGTGGCCAACAATAACTTTTGCATTCTGAATCCAGATTAAGCACATTAGTTGGGAAGATCTTTGCAAAAGTATTTAATAAGAAAGTGCTGAATTTAGCTTTTATTGTCTTTTTTTCCTCAATTTTCTTAAGTGGCCTACAGTCTATCCAATGCACTAAGTAGAACCTCTTTTAAGTATAAATGACAAAAGGAAATACAGCTTTCTTCTTACAGAAAGCTGTTTTTATAGATCAGGGGTCATCAAACTTTCTGTAAAGAGCCACGTAGTAAATATTTTCAGCTTTACAGGCCATATGGTCTCTGTCACAAATACTCAACTCCGCCATGAAGCATGAAAGAAGCAACAGATAATAGATAAACAATGTCTGTGACTGTGGTCCAATAAAATCTCATTTTTTAAAACAAGCAGCCAGTCTATGGCTATAGTTTCCTGATCTCAGCTATAGAGCATGTTTTTTCACCTAATAATAAATATACTGTTTTAATAAATAATACCAAATTTGAAATATGATAGCTTAGAGTTGCTTTAAAATAATTTCATTTCAAAAGTGAGGAGTAGGGAAAAAGGTTAAAGAAGACTGGCAAAACACAATTACTGTTAGTCTGAGGATGGATGTATGGAGTTCACTATACCATTACAATGATTTTATGAGTTTGAAATTTTCAAAATTAAAAGTTTTTAAAATTACAAAGTAAATTAATGAACTGGCTCTACAGGAAAATGAATTTTCTTGCTTTATATTATAAACATTCTAAAACATGTTTAGTAGTTTTTAAACATAATTAACAGTACAACATAAAATTTTAGCATAAACCTACTATACTATAGCTAAAATCTTTAAATACACAAAGTGTATACACTGTCTCTTATACACATCTAGATGTGTATAAGAGACAGGTCAGCCACGGCTCAGGGTGACAGGAGGGCCACCTGGAGTGCGGCCCTTCCTCTGGCACATGCAGGTGAAGCCATTTGACACAGGCACGCTGATGGCTCCACAGGGAAGGTTCACACCCAAATGCCTGAGAGGTGAACACCAGCTTCCTGACAAGCCTCTCACGAGGACTCTGGGCCGCAGCCAGCTCCCAATCAGCAGGTGGCAGCGGCAGCCACTAGGAGAGGTCGCCTTGCTGGCCGGCAGCCCCCAGATCCTGGGTACTCACTGCTCACATGAGGCTTCTGGAATCCCCTTTTATGATCCCGAGGTCTGGGGGAAAGTAAATTATGGCTCTACGATGAAGATAATCCCAGCGCGGCCTGGTGCCAAGCATGCTTTTCTGCCTGACTCTCCTTCAGGGACAAACATTCTCCAGACACCCCAGCTGACCCAGCACCTCCTCCCTCCCCCATTCCATGCGCCTCTGTGTGTGTGTGTGTGAGATCACTCTTGCAAACCCTCCACTGTGGGTGAGATATGAACAGTAAGCATCCCATCTCTTTTCACCACATTTCTCTAACTGCTCCCCACGTTAGAGTGAAAGGTCTCCTTGTCCTTCCGAGTGGATTTTGTAGCCAGGCTGTTTGGCTTCTTGGTCCATTTAATCCATTGTGAGACAAAAGGGGGAAAAAAGGTCTAATTTCAATTAGAGACCCTGCGGCAAAACTGGAAAGAAGTCTCGGGGTCACTAGGCTCGAACACCTCCCACTACCAAGAGGAAAACTGAGGCCCGAGTGGGGAAGAGAATTGCTCAAGACCCCACAGAGGGAGCTGGAACCAAAAATAAGACCTCCATGGTCAGCCCAAACCTTTTCATCTGGACACTAAAATGTCCAGATCCCCGTTCCTTATAATTCAGAATGAAGGTCATTTTCCTGCTAGAAAGCAAGAGAATAGGTACCAGCTCAGATTAGGACGTGGTAAGAAAAGGGGAGGCTGGCTGAGAAGGGAGTGTGTCCCAGGCAAGACACCTGGCATGTCAGACACTCAGCCTTCATAGTAGCATTTCCACTGAAGGCTGGAGGAACAGGGTCCCCAAAGTTTAAGACACCGACACCACACAAAATGTGTTCTCTTCAGACCTTCATATTCAGCCCAGATGGAGAAGCCGAGGCCCGAGGAAGAGGCCGGGATCAAGTGAGGGTCACACACAGTCAGGTGGAGGGTGGGGTTAGGAGTGGGTCACAGAGGGTTTGGCTCAGCTCTCTCCTTGGCAGTTGGTCAGACTGTCAGCAATCCCCACCCGGGGCTCCCGCCAGCCCTGAACTTGGGACTCCATCTCAGCTTTCCCTGCAGAGAGTCAGCTGTTCTCTTGTGCTGGCGGATGCCAGGCTGATACTGCATTCCTCTCCCTGGCCCCCGAGCCAGGGACACGCATCCCCGCAGCCCGATGCTGTCCCCCGGCGTGATTTCTGTGTGGTGACCCGGGAACAGCTGGTCGGGGGCTGGCAGGCCGAGGCTCTGAGTCAGGCCTGGCTAGCTCTGTGGAGATCACCTGCCCACCGGGAGGGCTTGGGTTTTACTACCCTCTGGCCGTGTGTCACAGCAGGACATGCTGAACTCCCCCTGTGACTTGAGGACATGGCTCGGACTGTCCCCAGGGCAAGTGGGGCAAGAGCACCGAAAGCAATGCCGCAGTGTCCCTCTCCCGGGGGTGTTGTCTGGGGATGAAGCGGGGAGGCCTGGTCTCCTGCTTTTTCCATGATCCAGCAGATGTTGGCAATTTGATCTCTGGTTCCTCTGCCTTTTCTAAAACCAGCTTGAACATCAGGGAGTTCACAGTTCACGTATTGCTGAAGCTTGGCTTGGAGAATTTTGAGCATTACTTTACTAGCATGTGAGATGAGTGCAATTGTGCAGTAGTTAGAGCATTCTTTGGCATTGCCTTTCTTTGGGATTGGAATGAAAACTGACCGTTTCCAGTCCTGTGGCCACTGCTGAGTTTTCCAAATTTGCTGGCATATTGAGTGCAGCACTTTCACAGCATCATCTTTCAGGATTTGAAACAGCTCAACTGGAATTCCATCACCTCCACTAGCTTTGTCTGTAGTGATGCTTTCTAAGGCCCACTTGACTTCACATTCCAAGATGTCTGGCTCTAGATTAGTGATCACATCATCATGATTATCTGGGTCGTGAAGATCTTTTTTGTACAGTTCTTCCATGTATTCTTGCCACCTCTTCTTAATATCTTCTGCTTCTGTTAGGTCCATACCATTTCTGTCCTTTATCGAGCCCATCTTTGCATGAAATGAAAAGTATGTTTACCAAGCAACTATTAGATACATGGTCAAACTCATTTTTCTTCTGAAGGATAATCATCACACAGGGGAGTTAATCCACTATGAAGACTATCAATATACACCCACTTAAAACTTCAACAGAAACATTCTTTTAAAATTGCTGGGTATGTCATGAATAATGTAGTCACAGGAAAAGAAGAGCTCTAATGTGCTGTCCCCCATATGCAGAAAATTGTCTCCTGAGCCAATAATAAAGAAAAATGAATATGTGCCAGCAGACATTTCTCATAAATCTGCTACCTCTCATCATATCAAGTTATGCAGTCTCAATAAAAGAAGCCAGAAATCAAGCTGAAAAGAGCCTTAGGAAAGAAATCTTAATGAATACGCAATATCTGAAAAAAGAAATAAATGTGTTTTTTAAATGTCCTAAGTTTTTTCTCCAGTTCTGAAACACAGAAATATTATCAAAACTGAAAACCAAATGAGGTTCATGGAATTATTATGACTGACATTTGAGAAAAACTTGAGAACTCTGTGAAAATATTCCCAACTATCCAAGAATATAATCAATGTCAAAATTTTCTAAATCTAAAATACAATAAACAATCTATAATACAGATCTGGGTAGATAGTAATTAGGGCACAAATGTCTACATGAGTATTCATTCTTTTATGAAGATGAACCAATACTTTTGGAATACAGTATCACTGTCGCTTTTTAACCAATTTGCCCCTTCTGTACATGGCTATTTAAAATGTTATCAGACTATTTCGTTTTTTTACTTAAGTACAAATTTTCAAGTTAAGTTTTATAAATCTTGGTATTTCTGCTGTCTTCTGTCAACATGAACAAACTTAAAAGAGTAATAAGGGAGACATACAGCCATACTCACATCATACTCTGCAATTCTGCGGTGAAGCTTATCGACTTCCCTGTGCTTCTTCCACTGCTTGAAGTGGCAGCAGACATGGGGCTGGCTGCAGTATTATTCATCTAAATAAAAAAGAGAACCCAGCTTACAAAATGTATTTAGCTATAAGTAAATGCATAGAAAATGGAAGCAATTATAAATTACTTCAAAAACAACAGAAATTTTTAAAATTCTGATTTGCCTTATGTAAAAATCTGATTTATCCATACTTGTTCTTTATTAAAATCAAATAAAGGCAAGGTAGAAAACTGCTTAGTCAAATATGGTATCAAAAAATTGCTTGTTTCATTACATATTTTACAGTAAGTATTGGGAGAAATATACTCATTAAAGTATTTTAATAGAGCTCAGTGGTTTTCAAAATGTGTTCCAGGGAGCCCTAAGATTCCCTGGCAATATTTCAGTAAGTTCCCAGTTTCAGTGAGCTCTCACTGGCCATCCTGAACACAAGAACTCTGATTTTTCTATTTTATATATTGGGGTTTCAAGTAACATTTTATTTAAAGAAAAAGTTGCACAGCTATAAGATACAAAATTACAAAACCAAAACATGAACTAACTCCCATTTGAACCACAGCCAAAAATACAAATAATAGAAATAAAGCCGAATAGTAGATCAGAAGTTAGCATTGTGATATGTTATAGTCTTATGGTTAAATAATATTCACCAATTTAAAATGTGATTTCTTTTCCCAATAAAATTAAGCTGATGCATAATGGGAAAACTAGATGCCAAGCCTAATATACACCATTTTATTTACTGTATGTGGCAGTCCCATAAATAAGAATGAGTGAAAATAACATTTAAGTAATAAAAGTAGATAAAAGCCTTGGCTTTTATCTCAAGGACACAGTAAGTGCTCAACAAATGTTATTTAATATTTTATGTTTATATCAATTTTTCAATACTATGACTTTCTTTAAAAAAATAGTTTGCAGAGTTAAAGAAGAATTAACAAATCTAAAATATATAATAAAATTAAGCAGTACTAGGAAATGTAAGTATAATAAAAATAATGAGGAGTTAAGAGTCAGACCGCCAAGGTTAGAAGCCTAGCTCCACTACTTTACTAGCACTTGGGGCAAGTTCCTTCATTTCTTTATACCTCAGTTACCTCATCTGTAAAATGGTAATGATAATCCTACAATTATCAGGGTTGTTGTAAGGATTAAATGAACTAATATGAATGAAGCATCCAGAACAGTTCTGAGCATTCAGCATACAATGTTAACTATTGTAAACAGAAAGAACTCAAGAATTCTCCCTTTCTTGATGTGCTAAGAACTTTTATATGACAAATTTAGATTATCCTTACTTCACCATCACAAAGTTTAAGTAACTTGAATCTTTTCACTAGAAGACCTCAATATAATTCAACAAATATTCATCAGTTTCCTTATAAAATAAGTTCTATTTTCACACTGGCATCAGTGCTGCTACTAGTCAGCCTGGCTCAAAATCTCAAGTCATCATCCTTGACTCCTTCTCCTGCACCCTAAAATTTGCTAAGTCAAGTAAATTCTACTTTATGTTTCTACCTCCTCCCTTTCTTGTTGAGTTCTATTTATAGCTTCTTTCTTGCATCCCAATTCACTCTCCACACTGCTGTCAAGTGTATTTCTTAATACATCCTCTAATCTGACCACTCCGGTGGGCAACGAAGACTAAAATTGATCAAGGAAGCCTGAACCAGTCACTTACTGATGGCTGAGATGGAAAGGCGGAGCCCCATGAGTGAAAGAGAGTGGGCTTCCCTGGTGGTTCAGAGGTCAAGAATCCGCCTCCAATGCAGGAGACCTGGGTTCGATCCCTGGGCTGGGGAGATGCCGCAGAGAAGGGAACGGCTACCCACTCCAGTATTCTGGCCTGGAGAATACCATGGACTGTATAGTCCATGGGGTCACAAAGAGTCAGATGTGACTGAGCAACCTTCACTTTCACTTCCATGAGTGAAAGCTCAAAAAATTAACTACTACAAACTACTGTCTGAGATTGGCCACATATGAAGCTTCTGATAAGGCAAAAGGACAGAGACCTAAGGCAAGCAGCATTATAGCTGGGTAGCCAGATCTGGAACATCCCAATATTATTCTGTGGCAGGACCAACTCTCTGCTAACATAACCCCCTCTAATCTGAGGGGCCTAAAGGCCAGGCAAAATTCATTTGACAGAGAATGTAAGAGCAGAGAAACAGAAAGAAAAAGGTTTCACTCAAACTGAGCCTGAAAACCAAAATTCTAAACTAAAGAAGCTAATGCTATGAAAAACCATAGATCTTTTTAAGCCTAAATTTGTCCTGTTTGTTCACAAAGACTTATGGTGAGGGGGGAGGAGGTGGGGATAAGTACTTTTTTTTTTTTTTTTACAAGTATTAGAGGAAACACCATTTAAAAAAAAAAAAAATTATTTTATCATCAGTCCAAGACTGGGGAAAAATAAGACAGGAAAGCAAGTACTTCCAGGAACAGTCCTACAGAATCAGGACACATTGATTTAAAAAGGAACTTGGCTATCCTACTGAACCTAGAAAATGTTTCCACTTGTCCCAAGAAAAACTGACAAGAGATATGACATGCTGGAGAAGATGTTAAAGATTACGTGTTAACCCCAGTCTCCAAAAGCAGTTAGGATTTAGGCTGACTCATGTCAGATCTGAGGGCATGCCATTCTGTGGGACTCTCCTGAGATACTGCCCGAGTACTTTTCATTTTGCCAATCCGGTCACCTTGCTTTAACACTCTCTGAAGGGGAGACATTTCAGAAAGTAACTTCATAGCAAAACTCCAGCTTTCTTAGATTGTGCCCCTACTGCAAACGTTTCATATCAAGAGTATTTATTAGTAAGAGGGAAAAGGTCCCAATTCTAGTTTACTATAACCATGATCATCCTTTCACAGTCAAGTTATTTAATTCTTAAATCAAACAGGTGGATAACATTTTTCTTGACATAATGAGCTGATAGTGCATTAGAATCTTTAAAATTATTTCCTGTGCCCACATTTTGTTTGATGATGGAGATAATTAACTTCTTTAGACATTAACTTTTTTACACATCAAAGTCCTATCATTCCCATGCTTTATTTCCTATCTCCCAGACATTAAAAAAAATAAATGTCAGTTAAAAGCAGAAGCACTCAAGTCAATTTTCTCTAATAAATATAGTTAACATGGAACTGAAAACCTACTGTAATCTTCTCAATGGGTTAATGTCCTACAGTTGTTTTAGCTTTCAATTGAAATGCAGCTGTTTGCCATATTTTGCAAAATGAATTCAGATGTGCAGATGGAGACCTAGATTATTTCAACATGCCACAGTTTAAATGTGAACTCAAGGAATAAGTTCATCACTGATTAATGCTTATATTTAAACCTGATCATTAAGCCAATAGCCAATATTACATCACATCTGTAAAATTCTGTTCCAGAGTAGAAAAACTGGTATCTTTTAATAAAAATAATGGAATTTAAGGATATACCCCTTTTCTTAGAAAATATCACGACAAAAAAATTTTTTTAATGTAGTAAAGTTATACATCACAAATGTGAATTAAGCAAAAATGTAATGAAACTGTTACTCGGTATCTATTTATAGCTCATATTTTTAGTGACTAAATGACCAAAGAAATACCACGAAACATCTTTAGCTTAAAATACCTCAGAGTTGAAAACTTTATTACTAGTTAAAACACCCTCAAAACAATGTCAAAATCTGGATTGTGAAATCCATCAGTCTACCCATTTATTAAAAGAATTTTAATAAGAATTTTAAAGAATTTATTAGCAGAATTTTTTGTTTCACTCTTGAGAACAATTAATTCAGCAGACCTCTGTACTGATTCTGAGCATCTAAGAGTCGCAATTTCAATCATTCATAATCTGAGCATCCCACATAATATAAAGTAATAATCCCAAATAATATAAAGTAATAATGTTCTGTTATAATCAGAACATTTTCGTTTTCATAGAACTCCAAAGGCAGGAAGAGATTATGGTTAAACCAACACTATTACACACTACATTTCACCTTTATGGCTTAAAAAAAAAAAGCTCAAGTTATATCATGATATAAATTTCCTCCTGCTGTGAAAAATAATACCAAATGATCAATCACTGAGAATATAAAAATTTAAAAAAATTAAAATGTGCAAAATTTTAAAACTTCTATGTCTGGTTGGGGATAACGCAATAGTAACTCCAATATATTCATACACACCCCAATTCAAGTTAATACATACTAGAACTTAGTAACAACAGTTAACTAATCTCTCATTTAGTTTCTTGATATGTCAAGAATTATTTGTCTCAGAGGAGTATTGTAACGAAGACAGTGGCTACAACACATGAGCACTCAAAAAATACACTTAAATTGAAAATATCAAAACACTTGTACGAAAATTCCCTCTAGACAGATTATAAACTATGCTTATATATCTCAGTTGGCTACATGAGCAATTTTTTTTCAACCTACTGACAAAGAAGCTGTGACACACTGGTCAGAGACATGTGAAGTTCTATTACTATATTTTTTCTTCAGCTTCATATTAATGTAGGTTTCTACTCCATGTGCTTTCTCTTTTTTTTTCATGTGTTTTCATATACAGTACTCTCCTTAAGAAATATTCAGTTTCTTAAGTATTAACTCTTAAAAGAGTTTCAAAAAAATTTTTATTCTTTGCAAAAATGTTTCTTACGCACAGCCAATCTGCCTGTCAGATCATCCTAAAATACGTGACATCCAAACCCTAACAAAATGGCAAGCTCACTTTTCCAATATCAAAAACACTTGCTTCTACACAAAATAATACACAATTGAGTGACAATGGTTAACTTTCCAGATATGTGTAAAAATTTGGAATCAATTATACTTCTAATAATAAGAAGTAAGTATATTTGACAAGGATGTCAAAAAAGGAGATCTTTTAAACATCAAGATTCTCTTCTAGTCCAGATTCACATTTTAAAAATATTAAATCTTATGAGAAGTCCATATTAAGTACAAACAATTCAATAAAATATCTCATGTGGTTAAAAACACACTTAACGTGACTAAACAGAAAAAGGAGGGGGACATTTTCTGGAGGCATGTAAAAAAGAGATGAGTTTGCATAAGCATTTCAGAATTTATAAAGGATCTTTCACCTGTATTAGCTCACAATTGTTCAAAACCATCCTATTAGGCATGATTCCCCCCCAACTTACAAAGAAGGTAAGAGCAAAAGCACTGGGTGGAGGCCACAAATCTAACACACAGAAAAGCGCTCTGATCTTAGATAACCCGCAATAGCCAGTCCACCTACATACATACAAAAGTTCACCCATCTTCTACCTTAGTGCCTTAGTTTTAACACACTAAAATAGGAATTACTGAGAAGTAGTACCAGGGGACTTGGTACTCTAAGTTTTCTTAGAGACTGATAACTTTAAAAACTAAGTTCAGGAATTCTTTGCTTAAAAGTAAACCTTATGCAGAGAGATAAACAACTCGATAATGGGCAAGTTATAACTATGCACACTGGCAGATGGAAAAAAAAAAAAGTGAAAGTGTTAGTCGTTCAGTTGAGTCTGACTCTTGACAACCCCATGGACTGTCGGGAGGGGGGAACCAAAGACATCTGAGGTTCAGAACTACAGTTTGAAAGTCACTAATTTCATCCAAATCCCTCATTTTTCAGGTGAGGATACTGAAGTCCAGAGGGGTTTCTTGAACTGCCCAAGGACACATCACATTTAGCGATACAGCTGGGATTAAAACTGAGGTCCCCTGACTTCTGGTCCAGAGTTCTTTCTACTATCCCACAAGGATCACACAAATAAAAGTTGGTTATAATTAACTCACAAGTCCTCCACAATGTGTTTGTCATAGTGAACTTTGTTGTGAAGTATCTGTCTATGCCAACTCACGGTTTAGCAGGTAAAGAGCTGGGCTCTGGAGTTCAAATACAGGCTCTAACACTTACCAGGTGACCTTGGGCAAGTCACATCACCTCCCTGCCTCAGTTCCCTCATCTTTAAAAAGGAGATTAAAAATACTCCTCTCATAGGTGACATCAAGTAATGTACACAAAGCACTGAGGACAGTGCCTGCTACCTAGAAATACTTAGTTCATCATGATGATGACGATGATGATGAACCCAAGCAAAAGTACAGTTTCTTGAAAACATATCCCAAAGTACTACTATTAAACATGTATAACCTCAGAGAAAGAATACTATGCTTAGGAGTAGTCTTTGAAAGATTCAGAAACAAATTAATATGAAAAAAAAAGGAAATATAAAAGATTCAGTCAAAAAACCTCTACAGCATTTGAAATAGCAAAAGTATACTTTAAGCTTTTTAGTAGTGAAGTCGCTCAGTCATGTCCGACTCTTTGCGACCCCATGGACTGTAGCCTACCAGGCTTCTCCATCCATGGGATTCTCCAGGCAAGAGTACTGGAGTGGGTTACCATTTCCTTCTCCAGGGGATCTTCCCAACCCAGGGATCGAACCCAGGTCTCCCGCATTGGAGGCAGACACTTTAACCTCTGAGCCACCAGGGAAGCCCTTTAAGCTTTTTAAGTAATGTATATTTGTATATTTTATAATTTTAAAAGTTCACATATTTACTGCCCTGTGAATATTCAAGGAACACAACAGTTTTTCAGCAACTAACACATACTATATGCCAGACAGAATGTTATTTTCATATTCATAAACTTAAACTTCAATATCCACTATTAGCCAGATATTATCAGAGGCAGCAGTGTAAACAAAGAATCTTACATATCCATTCCAGAAAGTAAAGACTCATCAGTACCACCTATTAAGTGGGAATGACATCTTTGGATAAATAAGATAGAACATTAGTTTGGAACACATGAAGTCCCCATGAAAACATTGGTTTTTCCCTTAGCAGTTAGTATAGAGTTGTTTTGTGCAGAGAATATACTGGAAACAGATCAATTAAGCACCATTGCTGGGACTTACAGTATTATTTGTAAAAGAGAATGATCTTATGTATGTGCTGATTCACAAATACATGCAGTTTTTGCAGATTTAAGGTCAGTTTTTACTGGAGGTGAGCGACTTCACTTCACTTCACTTCACTTCACTTCCTGGAGGTAGGAGGTAGACCAGTTGAGACTAAACCAGTTAAATTAACGTCTGAAAGACAAGACAACAATTTACGCAGTTCTCATCTGAAGCCTCCAGTAATCCTGTGAGGAGGTATGTTAAGGTTAGGTCCTAATTCTATTTTACTGATGAGGAAATTGAGACTCAGAAAAGTTAAACACCTCAACTGAAATCATAGGGCAGAAAAGGTCTACACCTGGATTTTGGAATTAGTTAAAACTAAGCCAAAATGCATCTCCAGATCGATTACTCGATCAGCTTAAGGCTAGAGCAGCTAATACTTGCTGGGTACTTACTTCTGTATTTTGCTGCACCCAACCCTGCACCCAACACGTCACACGGGTTACTGCATTTAACCCTCAGCTGTGAGGAAGCAAACCAAATGTGTTTGACTCTCACATAAAGTATTTTAATAAAGTATTTAGTATTTTAATAAAGTATTTTAATCCACTACACTATAAATTCAATTAACACAATAATGCATTAGATTGAATTACTATTCTTTACTATTTAAGTGAAACCAGTCTTTAACATGGTAAGCAGATATCTAACTAATTTCATTGCTCAATTTCACCATAAAGTAAAACAGGTATAATAAGAATACTCAATGTTCTGATTTGACTGGCACGGTCCAACTTTCTTTGCAGATTTTACAACAAAATATTTTTTTAGAGAAAACCAACAATCAAAGTACCCAAGATTGCTAGCCAATTATACTGAGAAAAGTAGAAATTTTTAATGATCAGTGGCTTAAGCAGACAGGTCACTTGCTGGCCTTATTCCAGACAGCTCATGTGTTATTTATGCACATAAGCAATATCTGTCACTACTTTAAAGTGAGTACATTTCTGAGACCACAGTACATTTATTCCTCCTAAAATTATATACTCCAAATTTCAACAAGTTTAAAAGGAGGATGACCATATTATTATGTGGACCCAACTGGAACATTTTTTTAAATGAAAGGATCCCTATTAATAATTATGCTGAGACAAACAGGCTCTAAACCATGGCTGACCCAAAAATGCAGGGTATACAGTCACCCTACATAAGAGCAATCCATTTGATTTGTATGTTATGGGGTATTCTCTGTATATGCTTTATTTATGAGCTTCAAGTTTTTGTTCCAGATCCAAGGATTATCATCAGCCTTGAGACGAAGGGTACCACTCTACAGACACCAGGCCAGAGTTAAGGGTGTGTTATCTATAAATAAAGTGGGGTTTTTTTAAGGTTTTCTTCAAAACTTAGCTTTATAAACATTTGCTTGGGGAAAAAAAAAAAAAAAAAACCTCTATTTCAAAGAAAGAATCCTTGCAAAATACTGCCAAATTTCAGGCTTATCTCTTCAAGAAGAGTTTTGAATACCAATAACCACAAAACTACTGCAATGCCCCAATGCTCAAAGTTTACTATAATTTATCAGATTATTTCTTATATAAAAAGTTAATGAAAAACACCATCTTTCAAACTGAAAAAACTTTAGGAATAAAAGAGTTGAAAGGTTTTCACCGAAAACTAACTAAAGTGATAAAAGATAGTGGACACCCAGTCACAATACAGTACAATAATGGTTAAAGGAAACTCCACTTCATCTCCAGATGAACCTGGCATTAGCTGTACAACCCAGGAGTCAAAAGAATGCTTTGCTTTAATTTGCAAGCTGTAAATAAGTATTAACAGACCCAAGCTTTGAACTACAGTATTTGAATGAAAGGTATTATTTGAATATAATTATGATTCCCTAAGGCAACAAATGTTCTAAGAACTGGCTTCTCCGACTTAAAATTCAACCAAATCAAGAATTGGAAAAGGTCTCAAGGCCTGGATTCTAGACGTATGCTGTCCAACAAGGCAGCCACTAGCCACAAGCCGCTATTTATATTTCAATTAATTTTGTTTGCTTAGTTGCTAGGTCCTATTGGATTCTTTTGCAACCCCATGGACTGCAGCCTTCCAGACTCCTCTGTCCATGGGATTTTCCAGAGACTACTGCAGTGGGTTGCCATTTCCTTCTCCAGGGGATCTTCCCAACATCAATTAATTTAAATAAAATTAAAAATTAAATTCCTAAGTGCACTAGCCATACTTCAAGTGCTTAAGAGCTGCTTGTATCTAGTGGGTACCATATTAGGACAGCAGAGATTACAGAATATTTCCATAACGACAGAAGTTCCACTGGACAGGGCTGCTCTAGATCTTTTCTTGAATGTTCCCAGAGACAAGAAACGCGCAAGAGCACACTAAAGGGCACTTTATTTTTGTAAAATAGTAACTATCAGGAAATGTATTCGTAACAGTCAAATCCATCCTCTCTCAAACATCCACCAGAAATTCCACCAGTTCGGTACTCAATTTAGTCTTCAAGTAAATCTTCATAGACGAATTTAATTCTATTTCCAAAGTTCTATCCCTCACATACACTAAGACTCTAGATCTTCCCCCCCCCCCCCAGATAAATCCATCATCATTTCTTTGCAAGGAAATATTGGTAGCTTTAAGTCTTATAACCTCATGGAGTTAAGCTCATTTATCCCCCTGTACATTAATAACACATTTCCAGGAACGCCTCTGAGCACCACATATTACATTCCATTGCCCCCTATAAATCGAGGCCAGTTTCATTTTTTCACTTAGAAAGCCAGGTCACAGTCATTCTGAATTCCTTAAAACAGAGAGATAAAAATGACAGGTAATTAACAGGTAATTGATCAGTGCTCAGAGCTCGCAATAAGCATTTAACCTGTATTATCTCATCTAATCCTTACATTTCTGAGCTAGGTTACTACTACCCCCATTTGACAGACCAAAACACCCCGCCAAAAACGAGCTAAATAATTTCCCCAGGGATCACAGATGTGGGCTCACCCCAGAGAGGAGGGAGTCAATCTTTTCCTTTTCCAGGATGCTATACTTCTTCTAACACTACCTAACTCTTCTTACACCTCGCCCATAAAGCAACAGTGTCCTTCTTTTAAGAATTCTTTCCCCCTAAACACGGCCTAGATGACAGGCGGAAGGTGCTGCTTAACACACCCAGCGGTACCCGCTCTCACTCGCCCGCCCAAGTCCCCTGGCCCCACGCCCACCCGCCAACGGGGAGGAGTCAAGGCCAACTCCACACTCCGCGGGGGAACCCGGGCGCCTCGCGGGGCCGGCGGCTCTGGAGACGCTGCTACGGTTCTCCCCGCCGGCCTCCGGCGCGAACGCCCGGGACCCCCCGCGGCCGCCCCCCGGGGACAGGGCCCGGGGCGGGGCCCAAACACGTGGGCTCGGCGCCCCTCGCGACCCCAGCCCTCTCCCCCGTCCTCCCCCGTCCCGCCCCCGATGCCCCCTACAACCTCTGCTCTAAGAACACTTGTAGACACGGCTGCGCGTCCCGCGTGGAGAATGTGGGGTTAGAGATGGTGCGGTTTCAGCGGCGGCGGCCCGGGACACGCTTGGAAAAGGGCGGAGATGTGTATAAGAGGCAGGA
>SJYT01002548.1:7229-28113 GCA_006410635.1 Cephalophus harveyi | reverse complement strand
CGCTTGGAAAAGGGCGGGGTGGGGGGGCTGAAAGTGTCGAAAGGAAAAGGGTGGTTCGGCGGGGACGTGGTTGGGGTTGTGGGGGGGCAAGATGGCGTGAGCCCGATTCTCACTGTGGGGCGGGGGTGGCGGAGGTGGAGGAGGGAGGGCTGCGATCGCCCCCACCACTCTCGGCGCGGGCGCGGGCGCATGCGCGCTCGGCCCGGTGGCGCGCGGTCTTCTTTCCCGAGCCAGCCACTTCCGCCACACTCGCTGGGGGCGGGGCTTCGCGGCGCGCGCCTGCTGCCGCTTTCCCTAAGGCCGTGGTGCGTTGATCGCCAGGCCTGCGGGCGGGCGACCCCGAGCCACGCCGCGGCCTTTTTGGGACGAGGGCTGCTGGGAGCGGGGTGGGGATGAACAGAACTGGAGTGTGTTCAGGGCCAAGCTTGGACTCCTTTAAGAATGAGCTGAGAGGGCAGAGATTGGCCTCTCTAACGGTTTCCTTCAGAAATGGGATGAACCGGAGTCCCAGCGGGACTGTGCTTTTAGGATGGTGCAGGGAAATGGAAAGATCTGAAAGGCTTGCTTCCCCAGAGGACCGCTCGCGGTGCCGGTGTTGAGGACAGGGGACCCTTTCTGGGACAGTGAAACATCCGGTCTTCCGCCGGCTCCCGCGTATCACCACTCCATCCCTCCCTTACGGGAGTGGAAGATGATACCCCGCGGCGACAATAATTTCCCCCTCCTCGTTTTAACATTTAACGACTACGTTTTGATTGAAACCTTTTTGCTATTTCAAGGCTTCTTGATGCATGATCCTATATTTATTTTTCCTCAGAATTTTAGCCTGCTTCTCCTTATTTTTAAATCTTGACTCCCACGTTTGAGCTGTACATCCTGTCCTCTCAGGATTTATACAGATATATTTCTTTAAATAATACAGTCAGAAGAGTGACTTGAGTTGCTTTCCTTATTTTTCAAAGATTTAACTGCTAACCTTTCAGTTTTTTAAGCGTTACTACTTCAGTTAATTTCTTGCCGGTGAATATTTGTGTTCTGAAATAATCCCTTCCTTCCTCCTATTTGCTTACATTGTTTAAAATAGCAACTTATTTGATTATTTCCTCTGTGGAATGTAGTTAAGTCCTCTGTTAATTTTGTGTTTAGGTCTCTTCAACCTCCCCAACACTTAAATACTTGCCAAATAATTAAAGTGTCAAAAGAATAAATATGTTTAGGATGTAAAAGCTCATCATAATGTGTAAATCAGGCGGCTGCGACCGGCACACTGCAGATGGTGACTGCAGCCATGAAATTAAAAGACGCTTACTCCTTGGAAGAAAAGTTATGACCAACCTAGATAGCATATTCAAAAGCAGAGACATTACTTTGCCAACTAAGGTCCATCTAGTCAAGGCTATGGTTTTTCCTGTGGTCATGTATGGATGTGAGAGTTGGACTGTGAAGAAGGCTGAGCGCCGAAGAATTGATGCTTTTGAACTGTGGTGTTGGAGAAGACTTGAGAGTCCCTTGGACTGCNAGAGACATTACTTTGCCAACTAAGGTCCATCTAGTCAAGGCTATGGTTTTTCCTGTGGTCATGTATGGCTGTGAGAGTTGGACTGTGAAGAAGGCTGAGCGCCGAAGAATTGATGCGTTTGAACTGTGGTGTTGGAGAAGACTCTTGAGAGTCCCTTGGACTGCCAGGAGATCCAACCAGTCCATTCTGAAGGAGATCAACCCTGGGATTTCTTTGGAAGGAATGATGCTAAAGCTGAAACTCCAGTACTTTGGCCACCTCATGTGAAGAGTTGACTCATTGGAAAAGACTTTGATGCTGGGACGGATTGGGGGCAGGAGAGGAAGGGGACGACCGAGGATGAGATGGCTGGATGGCATTACTGACTCGATGGATGCGAGTCTGAGTGAACTCCGGGAGTTGGTGATGGACAAGGAGGCCTGGCGTGCTGCAGTTCATGGGATTGCAAAGAGTCGGACACGACTGAAGGACTGAACTGAACTGAGCTGACTCGAGGGACCTCTGTTGGCAATGTAATGTCTCTGCTTTTTAATATGCCTTATAGCTTTTCTTCCCAGGAGCAAGCATCTTTTAATTTCCTGGCTGTAGTCAACATCTGCAGTGATTTTGGAGCCAAATAATAATAATAAAATCTGTCGTTGTTTCAACTGTTTCCCCATCTATTTCCCATGAAGTAATGGGACCAGATGCCATGATCTTTGTTTTCTGAATGTTGAACTTTAAGTCAACTTTTTCACTCTGTTCTTTCACTTTCATCAAGAAGCTCTTTAGTTCTTCTTCCATTTTTGCCATAAGGGAGGTGTTATCTGCATATATTAGATTATTCAATTTCTCCTGGCAATATTGATTCCAGCTTGTGCTTCATCCAGCCCAGCATTTCTCATGATGTACTCTGCTATAAGTTAAATAAGCAGGGTGACAATATACAGCCTTGATGTACTCCTTTCCCAATTTTTAACAAGTCTGTTGTTCCATGTCCAGTTCTAACTGTTGCTTCCTGAGCTGCATACAGATTTCTCAAGAGGCAAGTCAGGTGGTATGGTATTCCTATCTCTTTTAGAATTTTCCACAGTTTGTTGTGATCCACACAGTCAAAGGCTTTGGCATAGTCAATAAAGTAGAAATAGATGTTTTTCTGGAACTCTCTTTCTTTTTCAATAATCCAACGGATGTTGGCAATTTGGTCTCTGGTTTCTCTGACTTTTCTAAATTCAGCTTGAACATCTGGAAGTTCACAGTTCACATACTGTTGAAGCCTGGCTTGGAAAATTTTGAGCATTACTTTACTAGCGTGTGAGTTGCCCCTCCTATATGACTAATTTTTATGTGGTGAGAAAAATCTTTGGGGTATTGAATATGAATGTGGATTAATTAGTATAATGAAGTAGGAAAGAAAAATTATTTTCCTGAAGATGTGATCTGCATGTGTTACCTAAAAAATTATCTGACCTCTTATCTGTTCTGACACTTTTACTCAGAACATTGGCTTATAGAATTGTCTGAACATGTGGAAACTTACGATATCAAATATGGGTCTGCTCTATTCTCCCTGCTTGTAAATATCAGTAATTTGAAAAATGTTTGTTTTTTCATGCATGTAATAAACTATATGGCACGCATTGCAGTTTTGAATGATGCTGTGCATATGCAAACAGGAAACAGTAGTTTTGAATTTCAGAAATGAATAAAAAATCCACTTGTGTAAGAAATCAGATTTTAATGAAATTGTCATTAATATGTATGTTAAATACCATCTTAATCTAAAGAGACATATTGACATTAGTGTCTGAATATGCTAGAATTGCTTGAAACTACATTTTCAAGGAAATATTTTGTTTTTATTCAAAAGCTGTCTGATTTCTGCTCAAATGTTTATTGTTTTATTTGAAAAGGCTTTCTCATTTTTGTTCCAGATGTTCACAGAGCAAACACAGAACATGGTAGATAAATGAGAGTTTACAGCTGTAAGCATAAATTGACTGTTTCATTCACTAACAAGTTACTCTGATAAGATGAAGACTGAATGTTTTTTTTTTTTTCTCCACGTGACTCTTATGGCTTACATTATTATGTACTTGCTATGCAACATTTCCCTTAAAATTCTCTTCTTATCCAATAACCACAGGCTGTATCTTTTTACTCTAAAAAGGTCATTTTGGTATTCACTATCTACTGTTTTAAGAAATTACGATTCAGGAAAATATTATTGTTGTTTAAATAGCAGTGTTTGGAGAGTCAGAAAAAAATTATTAAAATATGTAATCTTTCAAAAATGAGGGGATATGATAAAATACTTATGATGATTATGATCAAAATATCAAATGCAGTATGCATACACAATATTTGGGTACAATTAAACTCACCTGTCATGTATACCTATCAGATACTTTCATATAATAATTTCTTTCCCTAAAATGATATTTCCTTTGCATATTCTCAGTGTATACAAACAAATATTTATTTTTTTCTTCTAATTCCCTAGTCTTGCAATGTACTTTTCATTGGAGATGTCAATAATCCTTTGAGTTCTTAGAAGTGGCATTAAGGAAACTTTCCCAAAATGCTTAAAAAGGGTTATTTTATCAAAATACAGAGTATAAATAAAAAGGAAAGTAACCTACTTGTAAATGTAAAGCAGAAAGCTCACCAAACTATTTTTTTTAAGTATTCACTTTGGGTCTATACATGTATTTTAATGGTAAAGTTATTGCTCAAATAATCTTAGAACTTCTTTTAGTAGTGATCTATTAAACAAGGTTATTAGCCTCATAGGGAAGCATTTGTCTTCTATTCACCATTCTTTCACTCAATTTCTCCTAATCATTTAAGAGGTTTAAACTTTGTAGTGAGTTTTTTTAAGCAATCATACAAAGTTGTTGTCTCAGTGATCTACTGTCATAGAAAAGCATATGCAGCCGGGCAGGTGCAGGGAATCCACTTTCAAAGACTCCAAGTGTGACTGACATTCTAAATGTCTCCTCAGTGCCATGGAGTATGGAACACAAGTCTTATGACAAGAATAGATTATATGCTCTACAAACTTCTCAAAAAAGCTTTGGATTAGTAGTAAAGAAATGTGTATTGCCACTACCATTCCAATCTAAAAATGTAAGAAATATACCTGGTTCACTCTATTTCACAAGGATATTAAAAATAAATATGTAAACTCATGTTGGGCTTCCCTGTTGGCTCAGATGGTAAAGAATCTTCCTACAATGCAGGAGACTTGGGTTCAATTCCTAAATTGGGAAGACCCCCTAGAGAAGGGAATGGAAACTCATTCCAGTATTCTTGCATGGAAAATCCCGTGGACAGAGGAGCTTGGCGGGCTACAGTAAATGGAGACTCAAAATAGTGGGACACGACTTAGTGACTAAATAACAACAAATTCATGCCACAGTCACGTTTTAATAACTGTCATGAAATAGACAGGCTAATTATTTTTTTAAGTACTCTTGTTTTCTATATCACACAACTTCTTCCATAACCCACCATAAGACAACACAGTGCTGTCATTCTGTACAGGCCTTTATCTCAAAATGAGCAAAGCATAAATGCCACTGACATTTTTGTCTGATTTTAAAATTATGTTTAATTGTTGAACACATTCTGAGAGTTCTGACATCTTAGAAACTAGATCATGAAAATATTTTAGGATAGATTGACTTCCATGTAATGTGCCTTCAAAATGACAGTGATAGCAATCACCCTTTACCTTGGGCTCTGCCCTCCAGAAGGAGCGTCATTTACATATTAACATGATGAGAACTCAAGTAGTTGAAAGAATCTAAGCAATGATTTATTTTGTTTCATAGGGTAGAGAAGATGGCTTACTATGCAAATCGTTTTTCCTTTCTTCCTTTTTCCTTTTCTTCCTTCTTCCTCCTTCTCTACCTACTCTCTTTTCTTTTTTCCATGTAAGGTTTTAGATGCATGAATTATCAGCCTTTGATATCCACTCCTGGAAGAGATATGAAAGTAATTAATAATAACCTGTAACCTTAATTGATAAATCATTCTTTGAGCTGAATACGAGTCTCTGTTGGGGGGAAAGTAAATATCTAAGATAGACTGAGGAAATAGAAAGGAGCTTTTATCTACAATAAACATAAATTTATGTAGAGAAAGGACATCTATCTTGTTTTCAAAGGAAAATTAATCCTATTATTCTTTTATAAAATATCTTAAAGACAAAGCTATTATCTTAATATCTTAAAGCTATTATCTTAATATATGTATATATATATGCATGTACACAGATACATATGTATGTACATATATGGATCTGTCTATCCAACTATCATTTGCCTGAGAGTGACCATTATACATATTTTTTTTTGAGGCCAAGTATTCATATCATATCATTTAAATTCTATGCAGAGTTCATCACGAGAAACGCTGGACTGGAAGAAGCACAAGCTGGAATGAAGATTGCCAGGAGAAATATCAATAACTTCATATATGTAGATGACACCACCCTTATGGCAGAAAGTGAAGAAGAACTAAAGAGCCTCTTGATAAAAGTGAAAGGGGAGAGGGAAAAAGTTGGCTTAAAGCTCAACATTCAGTAAACTAAGATAGTGGCATCTGGTCCCATCACTTCATGGGAAATAGATGGGGAAACAGTGGAAATAGTATCACATTTTATTTTGAGGGGCTCCAAAATCACTGCAGATGGTGAACTGCAGCCATGAAATTAAAAGACGCTTACTGTTTATAAGAAAAGTTATGACCAACCTAGACGGCATATTAAAAAGCAGAGACACTACTTTGTCAACAAAGGTCCATCTAGTCAAGGCTATGGTTTTTCCAGTAGTCATGTATGGATGTGAGAATTGGACTATAAAGAAAGTTGAGTGCCAAATAATTGATGCTTTTGAACTATGGTGTTGGAGAAGACTCTTGAGAGTCCCTTGGACTGCAAACAGATCCAACCAGCCCATCCTCAAGGAGATCAGTCCTGGGTGTTTATTGGAAGGACTGGTGCTAAAGCTGAAACTCAATACTTTGACCACCTGATACGAAGAGCTGACTCATTTGAAAAGACCTTGATTCTGGGAAAGATTGAAGGCAGGAAGAGAAGGGGACTATAGAGGATGAGATGGTTGGATGGCATCACTAGAAGATGGCTTACTATGCAAATCGTTTTTCCTTTCTTCCTTTTTCCTTTTCTTCCTTCTTCCTCCTTCTCTACCTACTCTCTTTTCTTTTTTCCATGTAAGGTTTTAGATGCATGAATTATCAGCCTTTGATATCCACTCCTGGAAGAGATATGAAAGTAATTAATAATAACCTGTAACCTTAATTGATAAATCATTCTTTGAGCTGAATACGAGTCTCTGTTGGGGGGAAAGTAAATATCTAAGATAGACTGAGGAAATAGAAAGGAGCTTTTATCTACAATAAACATAAATTTATGTAGAGAAAGGACATCTATCTTGTTTTCAAAGGAAAATTAATCCTATTATTCTTTTATAAAATATCTTAAAGACAAAGCTATTATCTTAATATCTTAAAGCTATTATCTTAATATATGTATATATATATGCATGTACACAGATACATATGTATGTACATATATGGATCTGTCTATCCAACTATCATTTGCCTGAGAGTGACCATTATACATATTTTTTTTTGAGGCCAAGTATTCATATCATATCATTTAAATTCTATGCAGAGTTCATCACGAGAAACGCTGGACTGGAAGAAGCACAAGCTGGAATGAAGATTGCCAGGAGAAATATCAATAACTTCATATATGTAGATGACACCACCCTTATGGCAGAAAGTGAAGAAGAACTAAAGAGCCTCTTGATAAAAGTGAAAGGGGAGAGGGAAAAAGTTGGCTTAAAGCTCAACATTCAGTAAACTAAGATAGTGGCATCTGGTCCCATCACTTCATGGGAAATAGATGGGGAAACAGTGGAAATAGTATCACATTTTATTTTGAGGGGCTCCAAAATCACTGCAGATGGTGAACTGCAGCCATGAAATTAAAAGACGCTTACTGTTTATAAGAAAAGTTATGACCAACCTAGACGGCATATTAAAAAGCAGAGACACTACTTTGTCAACAAAGGTCCATCTAGTCAAGGCTATGGTTTTTCCAGTAGTCATGTATGGATGTGAGAATTGGACTATAAAGAAAGTTGAGTGCCAAATAATTGATGCTTTTGAACTATGGTGTTGGAGAAGACTCTTGAGAGTCCCTTGGACTGCAAACAGATCCAACCAGCCCATCCTCAAGGAGATCAGTCCTGGGTGTTTATTGGAAGGACTGGTGCTAAAGCTGAAACTCAATACTTTGACCACCTGATACGAAGAGCTGACTCATTTGAAAAGACCTTGATTCTGGGAAAGATTGAGGGCAGGAAGAGAAGGGGACTATAGAGGATGAGATGGTTGGATGGCATCACTCACTCAATGGACATGAGTTTGGGTAAGCTCTGGGAGTTGGTGATGGACAGGGAGGCCCGGCAAGCTATGGTTCATGGGGTTGCAAAGAGTCGGACAGGACTGAGAGACTGAAATGAACTGAACTGAACTGATTCATGTAAAACAAAGTATTTATAGATTTAAGGAAATTTTGTTTCAAATAGCATTTAAAAAAATGCTTTTGTGAAGAATGAGCATTCAAATTACCTATATAATACCAATGATAAATAATGAATGGACCAATTCTACTTTTTTATCTTAAATGTGTAGGTGTGCTCTTTAGTTTTCTGAGGAGAAAAACCTGGTTTGACCTATAATAGGCTTACAAGGCTTAATAGGATTATAAGTAAATCTTTCAGATGCATTTTGCTTTCCTCAAATTTGGTCTTCTATCTGAAAATCCCTTTTCTGGTTAAGATATGTGAAATGATTCTTCTTTTGCTTAACTTTTATGAACAAAACTAATGTTATTATTCTGTAAGTCTGAAAAATATGGTAAATAGATTATCTATCCTATCACAATTTTAGATAAACAGCACATTTTGTCATCAACCTATCTACGTTTGTTTGACTCACCACAATAATTGAAATGTTTACAATTAGGGCCTATCAGTCATACCTGGATGAGTATTTAGGAGTAAAGTTAAAGTGAAAGTCACTCAGTATGTCTGGTTACTTTGTGACCCAGTGGACAATACAGTCCATGGAATTCTCCAGGCCACAATAATGGAGTGGGTAGCCTTTCCCTTCTCCAGGGAATCTGCGCTACCCAGGGATCAAACCCAGGTCTCCTGCATTCCAGGCAGATTCTTTACCAGGCAACCCACAAGAGAAGCTCATTTAGGAGTAAAGATACTGATAATAGTGAAACAATAATTGAAATGTTTACAATTAGGGCCTATCAGTCATACCTGGATGAGTATTTAGGAGTAAAGTTAAAGTGAAAGTCACTCAGTATGTCTGGTTACTTTGTGACCCAGTGGACAATACAGTCCATGGAATTCTCCAGGCCACAATAATGGAGTGGGTAGCCTTTCCCTTCTCCAGGGAATCTGCGCTACCCAGGGATCAAACCCAGGTCTCCTGCATTCCAGGCAGATTCTTTACCAGGCAACCCACAAGAGAAGCTCATTTAGGAGTAAAGATACTGATAATAGTGAAGAGAAAGAAAGTCTCAGTTGAAAAAGAAGAAGAAAAGACAAAAGGGAAAGAGGAGGAGAAAGTGTAGGAGGAGGGCGGGAAAGGAAGGAGACAGGATCCAAAGAAGGAAGGAATGAAAGGAAGGCAGCATCTGCTTTTAGAGGGAAAGTTCATTTCAGTCTTTGGTAATGAGACTGCAAGAAAATTTTTTCCCACTTTTATTTGATTTATTTCATAGAAGCTACCAATATAGTGAGTATACAAAATTATAAAATGATGAAATCTCCTACTTCAAAAAAAAGCTATTTTTTATTTTAAACAATAATTTACTATATCCTCAGTTATGCTGAATGTACTGCATTCTATTTTTCTACTCTGTCAGTATCCAAAGTTAATGCTTGGATGAAATGGATAGCAGCCCTCTTACTCCAGGCTGTACTTTATTGAAAGGAGGATAAAGAAAAGGCACAGTTTACATTCTTTTTGAGTAGTGCTGAATGTTCTCTCCATAGAGAATCAATGTAATCAATTAGCAATACTAACACAAATTAAAATGTCCTCAAAAAGTAAATGCTAAGTGTAGTTAAGTTAGCTGTGGACACACTAAGTGCTGCTGTAGCCATTTCCAGAGAGCTGCTTACTTGCCAGCAAACAGAACATCCTTTTTGCAAGTATTTGTAAGTGTCCTAGAATGTGAAGTGTTTTAACTCATGGTGAGCCTGCTTCACTCCATGCTGTTTCCTCATTCAGTCGGGCAAGCTACTGCTTTTTATGTGTGTGCAGAATATACACTCATCCATTTAAAATATTATGGATATAGGCTAATTTGTTTATTTTTATAAATATTCTAAAATACAGAGCCACATTATCTGACACCTACTGTATGAATAATGCTTTAGTTCTCCATTTTCCAAAAAAACAAAATGATGAAACCCTAAATATTATCACTTGATCTGAGGAAATAAGATAAATCTCAATTCTGTGGCCCAAGGATGAAGATCTTTTCTTTTACTAGAGATCCATTTAGTTATTTTAGTTGCCTGAGGGCTAGAGCCTCAACAGAAAATATTTTACAACTAATTTCACTACCATTTTGTAAGAAATAAATGGGAATAAAAAGTCAGGCCAAAAGGAATAATTTGAGTGTTTCTTCAGTTGTCTTTATCTCAAAACGCTCTAACTCATTTTAAGTTCTTTATTTACATTTAATACTTTTCTATGCAAATACCTACCATCTTATATAAAATTGTAACTGAATTAACTTTGTGTGGCCAACAACACTAAAATAGGACTGAAATTCTCACTATATTTAATTCTAACAAAAATATTCAGTACAATTTTTTCAGACTATCAAAATGCATGTTTTTTGGATATGTGGATCAAAACCCAGTTTCTTCAGGGAAATCCTCTGACTTTAAATGGAATCACAAACAGAAGCCCATAACAGTATGAGCCTCATTAACCAGATATTTTGCAATACTTTAGAAGAGGGGTTAAAGAGCTAGAGTGAAATGGCAAATGGCTTGCAGTGCCTAATCCTTTATAAGTAGATACAGTTCACATATATCACAGACTTTTGTTATGCAGATATCTGTAAAGCACTAAAGTTGCCACATCAAAGAATTTTTTTATTTTTTGCCTTTTTGGTCCTCATTATTAATTAATAGTGAAATGAAGAAGCAAGGCCAGTATTTCATAAATCATTAATTTTTAGCCACATGATCAGAAGAGAGTTAACAATCACAGCTCTTTTCAGAAATTCATTGCATAGGAATATGGTAGAACAATTTGTTATTTAAGAAGATCCATGGTATCTGTTATTTGAAGCAGGGAAAGGGTGGAATTCAGTAATTACTAGTATAATTATGAATCATTCATAAAAGTTGGAATTTTAATGACTGCAGATACCACATTCATCATTCAAGCTGAAAGAAAATATTTTATTATTAAATTATTAAACATGTTATGCAGTGTTGCATTCAAAATGAGAAATTATCCTGTGTAAACTATCATGCAAGAATATTTTATATATTTATATATTTACCTAGTATTTATCTATCTATAAGTAAGAATCTAAATACTATATAATATTTAGATTATAAATATATATATTTATTTATTTATTTATGGTAGATTATGCACAGTCTTGCAATTTATTTTCTATAAATATAAAAATTAATAGAAAATGTTTCATATTATGAAAATTGTTTCTAATTATCTAAGTACAACCATGTATTGCAGAATTTTTGTGAGAATCTGGAATTACATTGGAAAAATTTATTTATTATTATTAAAGTGCTAAATATGTAGATGCCATCATCATATCTTTGCATTGAATATATCTCTTCCACAAACTCAAGACCTGTCCCTTTAGATGTTTGCAGTGAAATGCTATAAAAGATTTTGGCACAATGTAAGTTGAGATAAAGATTATAGAGAATTAATAGCAAGTATTTAGTCAGGTCATCCATAAGAATGGTATTTGTGGCCCACCTACTTTTCATCTTTTATAAGTTCCACATATAAGGGAAAAAAGAACTGTAGTCTGTTTTGAATAAGCCATAAAGATATTCAACAAATATGTAATAATATTGTTATATTATTTATAGCACATTAAAATTTTAACAAGTCTTCAAAAATGCCTATTAAGGCAACCCATTTCTATCTGTACTTTAGACATCATATTTAGTTTTGGTTTACCTCCCCCCACCAACTTCTCTCATCATGTTGTTTATTCTTTCTATTAATATTCTATTTAGAAATAGACTTGAAATATTTAGACTAGCTTGTGGCATCCCTAAATCAAGCCACTATTATCAAAGACAGTGTTTCTCAACCTATCTGTGGGGAAAGACCAATATTTCATTTTATGTTTAATTACCAACATGACTAGTAATTTCCCATAACAAGTAACTCACACCTCATCTGACTAACCACTCAAGTTTCACAACACTTACACTGCTTTGCATCTTGTTTAAAAATTTGTTAAATATCTCTATAACTTTTCCTATATCTTCAAGTAAGGACCAGCAGTAAACAGCAAATTGCTACAGTTTTTGTGGCTGTTGTCCCAGGGAGCAGCCCCTGATTACCTGGTGGCTAGGCCTTGTATTTTGGCATCCCACAGTACTGTGGCAATTGGAGAGACAGTTCTTGGCAGGCTACAACTCCAAGGGCATAGCAAGGACAGCAGACTGAGGCACACCTCCTGGTCTTTCTGTGAAGGAGGCGTCTTCCTTTGTTCTGGGGTTTCAGTCTGAGGGACAGTCTTCAGGTTTGGCATACATCTAGTGATACAAAGCTGCTCTCAAGGAACATAGATTGTGGACACCATCTTGGTTCTCACTTTCTGCTTTGCTCAGCTTTCATGTATCACTCAGAAAGGAGTTTAAATACTCATCTGAACTCCAGTCACATAAACTGCTGCTCAACAGACGCCTTCAAATCATCTGATTCTGGTAACCAGTGGAACTATGCTTACAGTCCTGCACAACTATATACATTTTGTTGTTGCTTAGTTGCTAAGTCATGTCTGACTTTGTGATGCCATGGACTGCAGGACGCCAGGCTTCTCTGTCCTTCACTATATCATGGAGTTTGCTCAAATTCATGTTCACTGAGTTGGTGATGCTGTCTAACAGTATCATCCTTTGACATTCCCTTCTTTTGCCTCCAATCTTTCCCAGCATCAGGGTCTTTTCCAATGGTCGACTCTTTATATCAGGTGGCCGAAGTACTGGAGCTTCACTTTCAGCATCAATCCTTCCAATGAATATTCAGGGTTGATTTCCCTTAGGATTGACAGATTTGATCTTAATGGCCAAGGGACTCTCAAGAGTCTTCTCCAGCACCGCAGTTCAAAAGCATCGATTCTTCAGTGCTCAAGCTTCTTGATGGTCCAACTCTCACATCTGTATATGACTACTGGAAAAAAAAAAAAGCATAGTTTGACTATGTGGATCTTTGTCAGCAAAGTAATGTCCCTGCTTTTTAATATGCTGTCTTGATTTGTCAGAACTTTCCTTCCAAGGAGCAAATGTCTATTAATTTCATGACTGCAATCACAGTCCACAGTGATTTTGGAGCCCAAGAAAATAAAATCTGTCACTGCTTCTACTTTTTCCCCTTCTGTTTGTTATGTAGTGATGCTATGACCTTAGTTTTTTGAATGTTGAGTTTCAACTAAGCTTTTTCACTCTCTTCTTTCACCCTCATCAAGAGGCTCTTTAGTTCCTCTTCATTTTCTGCCATTAAAGTGGTATAATCTGCATGTATACTTTTAAAAACTTGATGCCTGAGGGTCTAACTTCCAGTCAATCTGAACGTAAGTGACGAGACCAAACCCTTTGGGACAATTATAAGACTTGAAACATTCTAAATTACTGGGAGCTGTTACAAATATAATAGTCTGCTTGGCAAGCATAAAGGTTTGAGAGACAGTTGAAAGCTGAGGCAGGGTTGAAGGACATCATTCATCTTCTGCATGCATTCTCCTTCAAGACAACATGGTTGCTTCATTTACTATGTAGAAACCAATGCAAAGAGCCAAGCAAAATTAAGAAATAGAGGAATACATTCCAAATGAAAGAATGAGATAGAACCTCAGAAAAAATAATAAAATACTTTTTAATTTTATTAAAATGGTATTAAAATTATGTACAAATATAATAAAAATGATAATATATAAACTTTTAAAACATTATATATTTTAAAACTAAAAACATTTTATTAAAAATCTATTTTATTGAAAAATTCACCTAATAAACAATTCAAAGTAATCATCATAAAAATGTTCATAAAACTGAGGCAGAGAATGAATAAACCACAGTGAAAACTTCATAAAGGTGGAAAATACAAGAAAGTACAAAATAAAAGTCATAGAGCTGAATAAAACAACAACTGAACTGAAAAATTTATGGGAAGGGTTCAAAAACAGACTAGATTAAAAAAAAAAAAATTAGTCAACTCAAAGACAAAGCAGTGAAAATCAGAGCACCAAAAAGGAAAAAAAGAAAAAAAGGAAAGTGACTTTTGTCATTGATTAAACAGAGGAACATTTGCATCATAGGACTCCCAGAAGACAGGAATAGAAAGGGGCACAGGTCTTATTTAAAGAAATAATGGCTGAGTACTTTCCAAACCTGGAGAAAGAAAAAGACACCCAGACTCAGGAGTCCCAGAGAGTTTATATAAGATGAACCTAGAGATACCCACACCAAGACAATTATAATTAAAATGTCAAAAATTAAAAAGAAGGAGAGACTATTAAAAGCAGTAAGAGAAACGCAATCAAGGGGACTTACAGAAAATTATCAACAGACTTTATGGCAGAAAATTTGCTAGCCAAAAGGAAGTGGCACAATATAGTTAAAGTGCTGAAATGGGGAGACAGGGATGGGGGGGCAGTGAGGAAAAAAAAAAAACAAGCTTCTAACCAAGAACCCTCTACCCAGCAAAGCTATTCCATTCAAAACTGAAAGAGAGGAAAAGAGCTTTTTAAGACAAGCAAAATCTAAAAGAGTTCATCATGACTAAACTAGCCTTACAAGAAATGTTAAAGAAAATTATTTAAGCTGAAAAGAAAGAAAATGCTAAATAGTATCAAGAATACATAGAACAGAATAAATATCTCCAAAAAGGTGAATATATGGTAAATGTAGTAGATTAATCACAGATGGCTGGATGGCATCACCGACTCGATGCACATGAGTTTGGGTGAATTCCGGGAGTTGGTGATGGACAGGGATGCCTGGAGTGCTGTGATTCATGGGGTTGCAAAGAGTCAGATACTACTGAGCAAATGAACTGAACTGAACTGAATCACTTATAAAGCTGATATAGAGGTTAAAGAAAAAAGTAATAAAAATAACTATCATTACAATAATTAGTTAAGGAATACAGAAGAAAAGATGTATAATGTGATACTTAAAAGCACAAAACATGAGTGAGGAAGAGTAATAATGTTGACCATTACAATGGGATCAGACTTAACCAAAATTTATGGCATGAAGCAAAAGCATTAAGAGGGAGGTACAGAGTAAGAAATGTCTATCTCAATAAAAAAGAAAAGTCAACCTAACTTTGCATCTCAAGTAAACAATCTAACTTTTCATCTCAAGGAAGTGGTAAAAGAAAAAGAAGAATGAACAAAGCCCCAGGTCAGTGGTAGGAAGGAATTTAACAAAGATTAAAACAGAAATAAACTAAATAGTGGCTGAAATGGCAATAGATATCACTGAAACTAAACACTGGTTCTTTGAAAAAATAAAAAAAACTTACAAACCTCTAGCTAGCCATGTGAGTGAGTAAAAGTCGTTCAATCATGTCCGACTTTCCAACCCCATGGACTGTAGCCCTTTAGGTTCCTCTGTCCATTGGGTTTTCCAGGCAAGAATACTGAGTGGTTTGTCATTCGCTTCTCCAGGGAATCTTCTCAACCCAGGGATTGAACCCAAGTCTCCTGCATTGCAAGCATACCAAGAAAAAAACAAAAGAGAAAGAGAGAGAGAGAATACAAATAAATAAAATCATAAATACAAGAGGAGATATGTTATAATTTTTGCCACAAGAATATAAAGGATTATAAGATATTACTATAAAAAATTATATGCAAGCAATTTGAATAACCTAGAAGAAAAAGATGAATTCCTAGAAGCAACCACTCTATAATACTAAGACTGAATTGTGATGAAACAGATAATCTGAACAAACTGATTATTATATGGAAGAAAAAAAAGGCTCTTAATAAGCAACATTCTGAGACCAGATGACTCCCCTGGTTCTACCAAACATTCAAAGAAGAATTAATACCAATCATTCTCAAACACTTCCAAAAAATAGAAGAGGACAATACTCTTCCAAACTCATTTTGCAAGGCTAGCATCACCCTGATTTAAAAATTAGACAAGGACACCACAAGAAAGTAAATTACAAACCCATATCCCTGATGAATATATATGTAAAAATCCTCAACAAAGTTTTCACTAAACTAATTCAACAATGGATTAAAAGGATCATGCAACATGACCAAGTGAAATTTATCTCATGAATGCCAGAATGGTTCAACACTGGCAAGTCAAACAATGTTATGCACCACATTAACAAAACGATGGGTAAAATCATATGATCATCTGAAGAGATGTGGAAAAAAATTATAAAATAAACATCCATTTATGATAAAAATTAAGCAAATTGAGCATAGAAAGAATGCACATTCACATAATAAAGGCCAAATATGACAAGATCACAAAGCATCACAGTCAATGGAGAAAAGCTGAAAACTTTTCCTGTAAATAAACATGTTACATATTTGCAAGTGTCATGATATTATATATAGAAAATTCTAAAGATTTCAAATAAAAAACTGTTATAACTCATAAATTCAGTAAATTTGCAGGATGCCTCATACCCATCAGCTGGCTATCACCAAAAGGAGTATAACAAATGTTAGCAAAGATGTGGAGAGAAGAGAACCCACCTTCACTGTTGGTGGAATCGTAAACTGGTGCAGCCACTATGGAAAACAGTATGAAGTTTCTCAAAACACTAAAACCAGGACTACTGTATGACTTAGGAATCCCACTCTTCAGTTCAGTTCAATTTGGTTCAGTTGCTCAGTCGTATCTGACTCTTTGCGACCCCATGAATCGCAGCACACCAGGACTCCCTGTCCATCACCAACTTCCGGAGTTCACTCAGACTCACGTCCATCGAGTCAGTGGTGCCATCCAGCCATCTCATCCTCTGTCGTCCCCTTCTCCTCCTGCCCCCAATCCCTCCCATCATCAAAAACAAAGCCACTAATTCAAAAAAACACATGAAATCCAGTGTTCATAGCAGAATTTTAATTTACATTTGACAAGGTATGTAAACAGTTTAAGTATTCATTGATAGATAAATAGATGAAATATATATAGATATTTAGAGTTGGGTGAAAAATTTGTCCAGATTATCCCATAATATTGTTGTTCAGTCTCTAGTGGTGTCTGACTCTTTGTGACCCCATGGATTGCAACACACCAGGCTTCCCTGCCTTTCATCATCTCTCAGAGCTTGCTTAAACTCATGTTCATTGACTCAGTGATGCCATCCAACCATCTCATCCTCTGTGATCCCCTTCACCTCTTGCCTTCAATCTTTTCCAGCATCAGGGTCTTTTGTAATGGGTTGACTCTTTGCATTAGATGGCCAAAGTATTGGAGCTTCAGCTTCAGCATCGGTCCTTCCAATGAATATTTGGGATTGAATGGTTTGATATCCTTGCAGTACAAGGGACCCTCAAGAGTCTTCTCCAACACCACAGTTCAAAAGCATCAGTTCTTTGGAACCTGGCCTTCTTTATTTTCCAACACTCACATACATACATGACTACTAGAAAAACCATAGCTTTGACTATACAGACATTTGTTGGCAAAGTAAAGCCTCTGCTTTTTAATATATTGTCTAGGTTGGTTACAGCTTTTCTTCTAAGGAGCAAACATCTTTTAATTTCATGGATGAAGTCTCTGCAGTGATTTTGGAGCCAGGAAAATAATGTCTATCACTGTTTCCATTGTTTCCCCATCTATTTGCCATGAAGTGATGGGACTGGATGCCATGATCTGTTTCTTGAATGTTGAGTTTTAAGCCATTTTTTCACTCTCCTCTTTCACCCTCATCAACAGACTCTTTAATTCCTCTTCACTTTCCACCATAGGGGTAGTGTCATCTGCATACCTGAGGTTATTGATATAAACAGAAAATACACAGTGGAATACATACAACCATAAAAATGAATGCAATTTTGTCATTTGCAGCAGCATGAACGGACTTGGAGGGCATTATGCCAATTGAAATAAGTCAGGTAGAGAAAAATATATATGGTATGATGTCACTTACATGCGGAATCTAAAAAAAAATAAAGAAAAATCCGGTGACTATAACAGAAAAGAAGCAGATTCACATGTAAAAAACAAACAAGTGGTTTCCAGTGGAGAAAGGGAAGTGGGGATGGGCAATATAAGGTAAGGACCTGAAGGCACCAGCATTTGGGCATAAAATAAACTTCAAGGATATATTATACAACATAGGGATTATAGCAGATATCTTATAATAACTATAAATGTTATATAATCTTTAAAAATTGTGAATCACCATATTGCAAGCTATAACTTATATAATATTTTGTACTAACTATACTTCAGTAGAAATAACTTTTACATTTGTACACACTAATAGCAAACTGTCAGAAAGAGACATTTTAAAAAATCACAGTTGCATCAAAAATATTAAATTTTTGAATCTATGAAAAAAATTTAACCAAGGAGGTGAAAAATTTGTATATTGAAAACTGCAAGGTATTAATGAAAAGGAAGACAAAAATAAGTGGAAAGATAGTCCCTGATTATGGATTAAGTTCAGTTCAGTTCAGTCGCTCAGTCGTGTCTGACTCTTTGCAACCCCATGAATCGCAGCACGCCAGGCCTCCCCTTTTCATCACCATCTCCCGGAGTTCACTCAGACTCATGTCCATCGAGTCCGTGATGCCATCCAGCCATTTCATCTTCTGTCATCCCCTTCTTCTCGTGCCCCCAATCCTTCCCAGCATCAGAGTCTTTTCCAATGAATCAACTCTTCTCATGAGGTGAGAAGTACTGGAGTTTCAGCTTTAGCATCATTCCTTCCAAAGAAATCCCAGGGCTGATCGCCTTCAGAATGGACTGGTTGGATCTCCTGGCAGTCCAAGGGACTCTCAAGAGTCTTCTCCAACACCACAGTTCAAAAGCATCAATTCTTCAGCACTCAGCCTTCTTCACAGTCCAACTCTCACATCCATACATGACCACAGGAAAAACCATAGCCTTGACTAGATGGACCTTAGTCGGCAAAGTAATGTCTCTGCTTTTGAATATACTATCTAGGTTGGTTGGCAATTTGATCTCTGGTTCCTCTGCCTTTTCTAAAACCAGCTTGAACATCAGGGAGTTTACGGTTCACATATTGTTGAAGCCTGGCTTGGAGAATTTTGAGCATTACTTTACTAGCATGTGAGATGAGTGCAACTATGCTGTAGTTTGAGCATTCTTCTGCATTGCCTTTCTTTGGAATTGGAATGAAAAGTGACCTTTTCCAGTCCTGTGGCCACTGCTGAGTTTTGGATAACCCATATTGTTAAATTGTCCATTCTGCAATATACAAATACAGTGTAAGTCCTATCAGAATTCCAATGGCACTTTTCACAAAATATAACAAAAAAATCCTAAAGTTTATGTGAAAAAATAAATGTCCACAAATGTCTAAAACAATCTTGTGAAAGAGTAGCAAAGCTAGACGTATCATACTCTTTGATCTCAGTCTTGAGTAGCTAAAATATTATTATACCTACATAAAAACAAACACCTGGATCAATGGAACATAGCACAGAGCCAAGAATTAAATCCACACGTAAGTGGTCAATTAATTTATGACAAAGGAAACAAGAATAAACAATGGAGAAAGCACAGTCTCCTCAATAAAAGGTCTTGTAAAATTGGACAGCCACATACAAAAGAATGAAAATAGACCATGGTGTTATACCATACACAAAAATTAATTCAAAATGAATTAAAGACATGAACATAAAACCTGAAACTATAAAACCTCTAGAAGAAAACATAGGTGCTAAGGTCCTTGACATAGGTCTTGTTGAATTTTTTAAAATCTGACACCAAAAGCAAAAGCAAAAAATAAAAATAAGTAAGCAGAATTATATCAGACTGAAAGACTTCTGTGCAGCTAAGGAAACCATCAATAAAATGAAAAGGTACCCTACTGAAAGAGATATGCAGATCATATATTTAATAAGAGGCTAATATCCAAATATATTTAAAGAATTCATAAAATGACATTCAGTTTCACTTTCATCAAGAGGCTCTTTAGTTCTTCTTTGCTTTCTGCCATAAGGGTGGTGTCATCTGCATATATGATGTGATTGATATTTCTCCTGGCAATCTTGATTCTAGCTTGTACTTCATCCAGTCTAGCATTTCTCTTGATGTATTCTGCAAATAAGTTAAATAAGCAGGGTGACAATATATAGCATTGTACTCCTTAACCGATTTGAAATCAGTCTGTTGTTCCATGTCTACTTCTAACTGTTGCTTGTTGACCTGCATACAGATTTCTTAGGAGGCATGTCAGGTGGTATGATATTCCCATCTCTTTAAGAATTTTCCACAGTTTATTGTGATCCACACAGTCAAAGGCTTTGGCATATTTAGCAAAGCAGAAGTTGATGCTTTTCTGAAACTCTCTTTCTTTTTCAATAATCCAACAGATGTTGACAAGTTGATTTCTGGTTCCACTGTCTTTTTTTTTTTTTTTTTTTTTCTTTTTTTTTAATTTTTACTTTATTTTACTTTACAATACCATATTGGTTTTGCAATACATTGACATGAATCCATCATGGGTGTATATGAGCTCCCAATCCTGAATCCCCACATCCCACCCCATATCCTCTCTCTGGATCATCCCCGTGCACCAGCCCCAAGCATCCTGTATCCTGTATCGAACATAGGCTGGTGCTTCGTTCTTACTTGATAGTATACATGTTTCAATGCCATTCTCCCAAATCATCCCACCCTCTCCCTCTCCCACAGAGTCCAAAAGTCCATTCTGTATGTCTGTGTCTCTTTTGCTGTCTCGCATACAGGGTCATCATTGCCATCTTTCTAAATTCCATATATATGTGTCAGTATACTGTATTGGTGTTTTTCTTTCTGGCTTACTTCACTCTGTATAATAGGTTCCAGTTTCATCCATCTCATTAGA
>SJYT01002532.1:33137-51723 GCA_006410635.1 Cephalophus harveyi | reverse complement strand
GTGCTGCGATTCATGGGGTCGCAAAGAGTCGGACACGACTGAGCGACTGAACTGAACTGAACTGAACTGTGATCAAAGAATATATTCTATATTATTTCAGTTCTTTTAAATTTAATTTTTTTGACGTTTGCTTTTATGTCCCAGGAAATGTTCTGTCTTGGTATATATTCTGTGGATTCTAGGAAAGACTATGTATCTGCTGTTGTTGGTTGGTCTTCTGTAGCAGTGGTCTAAAATCTTTTTGGCACTAGGGACCAATTTCCTGGAAGACAATTTTTCCACGGACTGAGGATACGGGGATGGACTGGGGGTGATTCAAGCTCATTACGTTTATTGTGCATTTTATTTCTAGTGTTATTACATCAGCTCCACCTCAGATCATCAGGCATTAGATCCCAGGGGCTGGGGACCTCTGTTCTATAGGATTAGATCCTGTTGGCTGTTGATCTAGCAATTATTGAGAGGGGAGGTATTGAAGTTATTAACTATAATTATGTATTTGCCTATTTCTCCTTTCAATTCCATCAGTTTTTGTCTCATATGTTTTATAGTTCTGTTGTTTGGTGCATATGCATTTGGACTTGCCATGTTTTCTTGGTGGATTGACCCATTTTGTAATTATCCAATGTCCCTCCCTGTCTCTGGGAAATTTCTTTGCTCTGAAGCTTACTTTATTGGATATTAGCCAATCCCATTTTCTTTTGATCTTTTGATTAATATTTTTATGATGTATTCCCTGGTGGCTTATACTGTAAAGAATCTGCCTGCAATGCAGGGGACCTGGTTTAGCCCCTGGGTCAGGAAGAGCCCCTGGAGAAGGAGATGGCAACCCACTCCAGCATTCTCGCCTGGAGAATCCCGTGGACAGCGGAGCCTGGTGGGCTACAGCCCATGGTGTTGCAAAGAGCTGTATACAACTAACACTTAATGACTAACTATACGATTAACACTTAATGATGTAACTCTTTGCATTCTTAAATTTTCAACCTGCCTACCCCACTGCATATGAAGTAAAAGTTTTTTAAAGACAATGTATGGTTAGGTCATTCTTTTTATTATATTTTGCTCACAGCTATCTTTTAATTGATGCACTTAGATAACCTACATTTTTCGGTAACTATTGGTGTGTCTGTGCTGTTTGAGATTTTAAAAATCTGCCACTTTTTCTTTTCCTTTCTGTTTACTCTCTGTTCTTCATCTCTTTGTTTTCTTTTCCTGTCTTCCTGCGGGTTACTTGAACACTTTTTGGAACTCCATTTCCATCTATTGATAGTGTTTTTGAGCTTTGTGTAGTTTTTTTTTTTTTTTAGTGATTCCTCCAAGTATTATATATGTATATATGTATACATATATATGTATATTTACAAAATGTATATACATATAGCTAATAACAGCTTACTGTTGTTGTCACTTACCACTGAGTGTAGAGACCTTTCCCCTGAATGTTTTTTTTTTACTTTCCTCACTTATAGTCGTCTTAAATATTTTCTCTATATACACTGAGAACCACATCAGATAGTGTTGTAATTTTGGCTTCAGTGGCCAAGCTGAATTTAGAAAATTCAAGGAGGATAGAAAGAAAACATATTGAATTTTCTTGTATTTTCACTCTTTCCCTCTGTTTTCTTAATCCTTGATGTTCCAAAATTCCATCCCTTTCCATTTTGAGGATTTCCTTTAGCCATTATTTTAGGGCAAGTCTGCTGGCAACATATTTTCTTAGTTTTTCTTCAAATAAGAATGTTTTGATTTCTTTTTCATTATCAAAGACTGGTCTCACTGGCTATAGAATTGTGGGTTGGCATTTATTTTTTAATGCTGTGCCTCTTCCTGATAGCCTCCACAATTTTTGAAGAGAAATCTGCTCAAATTCTGTTTTCTCACCTATAGATAAGGTGTTCTTTCACTATCTACTATCAAGATTTTTTTTTCTTCTATATTTTCAGAAGTTTGAGTATAGTTTCTCTGGATGTGGGTTTCTTTGGGTTTCTTCTGTGTGGGTCTCACTCATCTTCTTGATTCTGTAGGTTTATATTTTGTGCCCTGGGTTTCCTGGTGGCTGCCTGCAATGTGGGAGAATCTGCCTGCAATGTGGGAGACCTGGGTTGGATCCCTGGGTTGGGTAGATCCCCTGGAGGAGGGCATGGCAACCCACTCCAATATTCTTGCCTAGATAATCCCCATGGACAAAGGAGCCTAGTGGGCTACAGTCCATGGGGTCACAGAGTCGGACACAACTGGGCGACTCAGCACACGTATTTTGGGACAAATTTTGGGAGGTTTTAGCCATTATTTCTTGAGTCGTTTTTCCCTCCCACCCTTTTCCTTTTCTCTTTCTGAAACTCTGATGACATGAATGTTGGGCGTTTTGCTACAGTTTTATAGGTCTCTCATGGTCTGTCTGTTAGAAGTCTGTTTTCTCACTGTCATTCAGATTGGTTAATTTCTCTCATTTAATCTTCTAGTTTATTAATTCTTTCCTGTTTACTAATCCATACTTCCAGTTGATTATAAATCTGCTTTTGAGCCAATATAATTGAATTTTTAAAAATTTCAATTGTTGTATTCTTCAATTCTAAAATCTCCATAGGGTTTTTCTTTGTATGATGTATTTTCCTACTCAAGTTTAAATTTTCTTTTCTCAGGCTTCCCATTTTTTAACTTTATTTCAGGTGTGATTGTCATTACTCATGCAACATTTTTATCATGACAGTATTAACGTTTCTGTCAGCTGAATCTAACATCTCTGCCATTATGATGGTATCTTTTTAAAGATTATTATTATTCAGCTTGCCATCTTCTTGGTTCCTGGTATGATGAGTGATTTCCTGTTGGAACACAGACATTTGGGGTATTATGAGACCAAAGGTCTTATTTATACCTTCTGTTTTAGGTGGCTTCTTATGGCACCACTCTGGTGGGGGTACAATGGGGAAGGGCTGCCTTATCATTATTGCCAGGTAGCCGTAGATTTTCCAGTCCCCCACTTCATTTCCATTGCCCACTGAGGGTCTGCTCATTACTGCTGCATGGCCATGGGAGTCCCTGGTCCTCACTAGGTCTACACTGATTCTATTTATTTTTAGAGTTAAATTCTCTACTTGCTCTTTGTCCATTAGAATTATCATGCAGTAATAGCAGCTTGTTGATGTATCTGATCAAAACGGTATTTACTATTTTCTCACTATTTCTATTGCATGTTGCAATTTAATTTTAAGAACTGTATATTTGATTGCTGTGTGAATTCATATACCTACATGGGGACACTTTTGTGACCCTATGGACTATATAGCCCACCAGGCTTCTTTGTCCATGGGATTTCCCAGGCAACAATACTGGAGTGAGTTGCCATTTCCTTCTCCAGGGGATCTTCCCAACCCAGGGATCAAACCTGCATCTCCTGAGTCTCCTGCATTGGCAGGCAGATTCTTTACCACTGTGCCACCTGGGAAGTCCCCATAATTCCTGTATAACCCGAATTTTGTCCCTGTGTTTTCCTGAACAGGATTCCATCTGTATCACAAGCTTCCCACCATAGTGCCTGAGAGCTGCCTGCTCATCATGGTGGGACTTCTGCTGGGGGGGATTATCTTTGGAGTGGATGAGAAGTCCCCCCCGGCCATGAAGACTGATGTATTTTTCTTGTACCTCCTCCCACCCATCGTGCTGGACGCGGGTTATTTCATGCCCACCCGCCCGTTCTTTGAGAACATTGGCACCATCTTCTGGTACGCTGTGGTCGGCACGCTCTGGAATTCCATTGGCATTGGGGTGTCGCTGTTCGGGATCTGCCAGATCGAAGCCTTTGGCCTGAGTGACATCACTTTGCTCCAGAATCTTCTCTTCGGCAGCTTAATCTCGGCTGTGGACCCTGTGGCCGTGCTTGCCGTCTTTGAGAACATCCACGTCAATGAGCAGCTCTACATCCTGGTCTTTGGAGAGTCCCTGCTGAATGATGCCGTGACAGTGGTGAGTAACAAGCTCCGGCAGTGTCGCTCCACCAGGCAGGGGCCCCACCTACTGGCTCAGTGCACAGAGTGGGCATCTGAATGGTCCCCAGCCCCAGTGCTGGGAAGGGCCCCATGCTTGGTTCCAGACTCTGTTCTCACTGTCTTAACATTCTCAATACCTTTATTATTTGTTATTTATTCATGGACTTCCCTGGTGGCTCAGTGGTAAAGAATTTGTCTGCCAACGCAGGAGACACAGGTTTGATCCCTGGGTCAGGAAGATCCCCTGGAGAAGGGAATGGCAACCCACTCCAGCACTCTTGCCTGGAGAATCCCATGAACAGAGGATCCTGGTGGGCTATAGTCCATGGGGTCTCAAAGAGCTGGACACGACTGTGTAACTAAACAACAATAGCAGCAACAACGATTCATTCATGATTATATAAAGGGACCTCATCTTCATTTGCCTGAATCACACCAGCTGTGTGGCTCATCCTGTTTGCACAGCTTTACTGCTGCCAGAGGAGCTTCACCGTGACTATGAGCTGTGTGTCCTGGGGGTTTCTCACTGACGGTTTCAACAACAATGGTCTTTGATCATAATTCAAAGGACTCAAGAGTGGGTAGCCATTCTCTTCTCCAGGGGATCTTCCCAACCCAAGGGCTGAACCTGGGTCTCCTGCATCACAGGAGGATTCTTTACCATCTGAGCCACCAGAGAAGCCTGTGACATGTGTAATACAAGTGAAATGATCAAGCCCACTGAGTGCCGTTCTCCATCTGTGGATGCTATGTTTTTTATTTCCTGATTTGAAGCAAAGTTTTCATTACCCAACTCACTTCCTATTCCTACTCAGCCAGCAGACTTTGGGTCCTCATTTTTCCGTAGGGGGGTATTAATTCAGAAAATGCAAATTGCTTTTAATTTTCACTAATTGACACATAATTAGAGTCAGAGGCTCTTATGAGCTTAATGTGAGCAGAACTGACCTGCTTCCCGAGCTCAGGCAAGAAGCCTCTCCCCTCACCCACACAGCTGCACAGAGCTCCTCCCCAGTCAGGGACACTCAAGGTGACCTTGGGCCTGTCAACCAGTCAGTGAATGTTGGTGATGCTGTTTTATGTTACCCAGGGTTCTGTAGCAGTGATGGTGATAGGATCATAGTCAGTAACCTTTTGTGAGTATATATCTTGTATCCAGAATTTTTATAGCGAATGTATATCTTGTGTCCAGAATTTTTATAGCAGCCTATGAAATAGATATACTTCCCATTTTGCAGATAGGAAAATTGAGGGAAATATTAAGTAAAGTGTATTTAAGTAACTTAAGTAGTTTATTTTACCCCCTCTGTTAGTTCCAATCATTAAAATGGAATTCTTGATTTGTTTAAAAGTTCACATAGATTACAAGGAAAGTTTTATTGTGTATGTGTAACTTAAGATTACCTGGAAACAATCCCTCCATCTGAGTTGGAGAGAGGGTGCTTTAAATAATATCTTTTCTAGTATGTTTGAGCTTCCCAGGTGGTGGAGTGGCCAGTAGTCTGCCAGCAATGCAGGAGACACAGGTTCGATCCCTGGGTCGGCAAGATCCTTTGAAGAAGGGAATGGCAACCCACTCCAGTGTTATTGCCTGGGAAATCCCATGGACAGAGGAACCTGGTGGGCTACAGTCCATGGGGTCACAAAGAGCTGGACACAACTGTGTGCATGTGCATGAACACACACGCACACACACACAATATTTAGTATCCTGTGTGTAGACTATGGGGCATCGGCTTTTCAAAGATAGGTTACTGTGATCAGCTTCAGAAGCAAACTGAGACTATCTTTTTAATAATTCAGTTAAAGTTTACAATAATATGACATCCAAAATAAAAGTCAAGATAGAAACCAACATTGTTCTCTGTTAATCTGTATTCACACCCTTGACCTGAATAAAATATCACCTTTAAGGATTTTCATTAACTCTGTGTGGATATTATTATGTAAAAATAATTTTCTGATAAGGAAACCCCCTTTTTTGAATGTTGTTCAGTTGCTAAGTCATGTCTGACTCTTTCGACCCAGGGACTGCAGCATACTAGGCTTCCCCATGTCTCACTGTCTCCCGGATTTTGCTCAAATTCATATCCACTGAGTTGGTGATGCTATCTAACCATCTCATCATTTTTAGAATAGCTGAGAGCTATTTTGAGACAGTGAAGTCACCTCATTCAAGTAACAAAATCCACTTCATTTATTCCATTATTCATTAATAGTGGTTAGTCATTCACTCACCAGTATTAAATTTTAAGTGGGAAACTGCCCTAATGATGAAGATGTTTTATAACTCATTCTAATTTCTGGAGGCATCACGTTTTCCTTGCTGACTGATTTTCGATGTATACAATGTAACCAGGGAGACTGGAAATTTTAGTTGACAATCTTGGATCTATTTAGTGTATAGAAATCCTCACCAAGAGATAACAGTTTCCTGATACGTTGCTTTTAGGAACAGGGGAGCATCATCACGTCTGTTTCAGGATGACCTGCCACTTCTTTTGGGGTGTCGCTGTTCGGGATCTGCCAGATCGAAGCCTTTGGCCTGAGTGACATCACTTTGCTCCAGAATCTTCTCTTCGGCAGCTTAATCTCGGCTGTGGACCCTGTGGCTGTGCTTGCCGTCTTTGAGAACATCCACGTCAATGAGCAGCTCTACATCCTGGTCTTTGGAGAGTCCCTGCTGAATGATGCCGTGACAGTGGTGAGTAACAAGCTCCGGCAGTGTCGCTCCACCAGGCAGGGGCCCCACCTACTGGCTCAGTGCACAGAGTGGGCATCTGAATGGTCCCCAGCCCCAGTGCTGGGAAGGGCCCCATGCTTGGTTCCAGACTCTGTTCTCACTGTCTTAACATTCTCAATACCTTTATTATTTGTTATTTATTCATGGACTTCCCTGGTAGCTCAGTGGTAAAGAATTTGTCTGCCAACGCAGGAGACACAGGTTTGATCCCTGGGTCAGGAAGATCCCCTGGAGAAGGGAATGGCAACCCACTCCAGCACTCTTGCCTGGAGAATCCCATGAACAGAGGATCCTGGTGGGCTATAGTCCATGGGGTCTCAAAGAGCTGGACACGACTGTGTAACTAAACAACAATAGCAGCAACAACGATTCATTCATGATTATATAAAGGGACCTCATCTTCATTTGCCTGAATCACACCAGCTGTGTGGCTCATCCTGTTTGCACAGCTTTACTGCTGCCAGAGGAGCTTCACCGTGACTATGAGCTGTGTGTCCTGGGGGTTTCTCACTGACGGTTTCAACAACAATGGTCTTTGATCATAATTCAAAGGACTCAAGAGTGGGTAGCCATTCTCTTCTCCAGGGGATCTTCCCAACCCAAGGGCTGAACCTGGGTCTCCTGCATCACAGGAGGATTCTTTACCATCTGAGCCACCAGAGAAGCCTGTGACATGTGTAATACAAGTGAAATGATCAAGCCCACTGAGTGCCGTTCTCCATCTGTGGATGCTATGTTTTTTATTTCCTGATTTGAAGCAAAGTTTTCATTACCCAACTCACTTCCTATTCCTACTCAGCCAGCAGACTTTGGGTCCTCATTTTTCCGTAGGGGGGTATTAATTCAGAAAATGCAAATTGCTTTTAATTTTCACTAATTGACACATAATTAGAGTCAGAGGCTCTTATGAGCTTAATGTGAGCAGAACTGACCTGCTTCCCGAGCTCAGGCAAGAAGCCTCTCCCCTCACCCACACAGCTGCACAGAGCTCCTCCCCAGTCAGGGACACTCAAGGTGACCTTGGGCCTGTCAACCAGTCAGTGAATGTTGGTGATGCTGTTTTATGTTACCCAGGGTTCTGTAGCAGTGATGGTGATAGGATCATAGTCAGTAACCTTTTGTGAATATATATCTTGTATCCAGAATTTTTATAGCGAATGTATATCTTGTGTCCAGAATTTTTATAGCAGCCTATGAAATAGGTATACTTCCCATTTTGCAGATAGGAAAATTGAGGGAAATATTAAGTAAAGTGTATTTAAGTAACTTAAGTAGTTTATTTTACCCCCTCTGTTAGTTCCAATCATTAAAATGGAATTCTTGATTTGTTTAAAAGTTCACATAGATTACAAGGAAAGTTTTATTGTGTATGTGTAACTTAAGATTACCTGAAAAGAATCCCTCCATCTGAGTTGGAGAGAGGGTGCTTTAAATAATATCTTTTCTAGTATGTTTGAGCTTCCCAGGTGGTGGAGTGGCCAGTAGTCTGCCAGCAATGCAGGAGACACAGGTTCGATCCCTGGGTCGGCAAGATCCTTTGAAGAAGGGAATGGCAACCCACTCCAGTGTTATTGCCTGGGAAATCCCATGGACAGAGGAACCTGGTGGGCTACAGTCCATGGGGTCACAAAGAGCTGGACACAACTGTGTGCATGTGCATGAACACACACGCACACACACACAATATTTAGTATCCTGTGTGTAGACTATGGGGCATCGGCTTTTCAAAGATAGGTTACTGTGATCAGCTTCAGAAGCAAACTGAGACTATCTTTTTAATAATTCAGTTAAAGTTTACAATAATATGACATCCAAAATAAAAGTCAAGATAGAAACCAACATTGTTCTCTGTTAATCTGTATTCACACCCTTGACCTGAATAAAATATCACCTTTAAGGATTTTCATTAACTCTGTGTGGATATTATTATGTAAAAATAATTTTCTGATAAGGAAACCCCCTTTTTTGAATGTTGTTCAGTTGCTAAGTCATGTCTGACTCTTTCGACCCAGGGACTGCAGCATACTAGGCTTCCCCATGTCTCACTGTCTCCCGGATTTTGCTCAAATTCATATCCACTGAGTTGGTGATGCTATCTAACCATCTCATCATTTTTAGAATAGCTGAGAGCTATTTTGAGACAGTGAAGTCACCTCATTCAAGTAACAAAATCCACTTCATTTATTCCATTATTCATTAATAGTGGTTAGTCATTCACTCACCAGTATTAAATTTTAAGTGGGAAACTGCCCTAATGATGAAGATGTTTTATAACTCATTCTAATTTCTGGAGGCATCACGTTTTCCTTGCTGACTGATTTTCGATGTATACAATGTAACCAGGGAGACTGGAAATTTTAGTTGACAATCTTGGATCTATTTAGTGTATAGAAATCCTCACCAAGAGATAACAGTTTCCTGATGCGTTGCTTTTAGGAACAGGGGAGCATCATCACGTCTGTTTCAGGATGACCTGCCACTTCTTTACACTGCTGTCCCTTCTCTTTTGAGATTTCACATTCAGTCACCTCAGTGGTCCAGTCTTTGAGTGTGTCAAGAATCAGACCTCATGGAGTGCCAGGCTGGGCTCCCTGTGTTATTCAGCAGCTTCCCACCAGCTTTCTATTTTACACATGATAGTGATGCATATCTATACTACTTTCTCCCTCTCCTTCCTCTGCTGTGTCCACAAGTATGTTCTCTAGATTCCATAAATATGTGCTAATATGATCTAGAGGTGTGGGGTTGGGGGAGGGAAGGGAGGCTGAAGAGGGAGGTGATATATGTATAATTGTGGCTGATTTGCATTGTTCTATTGTAGAAACCATCACAGCATTGTAAAGCAGTTTTCCTCCAATTAAAAAAAAAAAGTATCAGATCTCAGATATAGAGAACAGATTTGTGGACACAACAGGAGAAGAGGTGGGCTGGCTGAATAGTAGGCTGAATTAACCAAGTGTTAGGAACAATTAGAAAATGATGTACAAAATTACAATTTTGCGTCCCAGTCAGGTATCCTTAAAGAACTGAGGAAGAGATGTTGGGGGCTTTCCAGGTGGCTCAGTAGTAGAGAACCGACCTGCTAATGCAGGAGATGGGGGTTCGATCCCTGGGTGGGGAAGATCCTCTGGAGCAGGAAATGGCAACCCACGCCAGTACTCTTGCCTTGGAAATCCCATGGACAGAGGAGTCTGGTGGGCTACAGTCTATGAGATCACAAAGAGTTGGACATGACTGGGCACAAGGACTGACTCAAAACAGATCATATCGAATGTTAATATATCCAAGTATTTTTAAAATAATAACAATGAATAGAAACATTTGCAAGTACCCAGTTTTCACATTAGCCCATTTCAGAACTGAGCAAACAGGCACTCTTGGCTTTTCAGTTTTCTAAAAATACAGTTGTCAAGTTGAGGTCAGTTTTGCACAGACCAGCTAGAGACATAATTGTAGCCACATATGTAATATGTATGCATATACTGTATATAAATTATCGCTTCAAAAGCACCTTTCTGTATAGATTCCCTTGTGGTAAAATGAAAGTATTTATTAACTGGAATGAACATGGGGTTATGGCTGGTTGTACCTAAAAGAATTTTATCTCGTGCTGATCGCTAGGTATCAGGTTCAGTGTACAACAGGCAGGAGGTTATGGAAAGCTCTCTCGTTGTCAAGGTAACATTTCTACGTAAGATACTTTCTCCTAATGTGGCCCAGCATTCGAGGAAGTTGAATGATCAAACAGGAGCTTCTGCCAGCTCGCTGAACGTGGGGAGCCTGTGACTCAGCCATACCGTTTGCAAAACCTACAGGGATATAAAACACAGAATATGCATTTGATAGCATGATGGATGGGGCTGCCAGGAGAATCGCTTGGGGAAGTTTAGGGTGTTGCCAGTGAGTTGATCCTTAGGAGTGGGCACCTGACTTCCTTTGGAGACGTCATTGGTGTCTGGATGGAGTGGGGTGGGGAGATGAGATAGAAAGAGGAGAAGTCACAAGTTCTTTGCACAAGAAATTTCTTATCCCTCAGAGGAAATGAGGTCAGCATTCAAGAGAGAGCACCAACAACATAGGAAGCTTCGTCTCCAGATGCTGAATGGTTCGGGAGATCACCTGTGTTGCAGGAGGGCAGAGGGAAGGACTATTTGCAAGGGCTGTTGGAGTCCAGAAAGGCCAGAGGGAAATAGCAGCTTCCGCTGAGCCATGGAAGACAGATAAAGTTTCCCCTGGTTTGCAGGCTGGGTTTCTGCCAAGAGAAGCCAGGGGCAGGGGTGCATAATTACGATGTGCTTTGTGGAGCAGTAATGAGACTGTCCTAGACTGAAGGTGTTATAATGGATTTTTTAAAAAATGCATCAAGTGGGGACTTCCCCAGTGGTCCAGTGGTTAAGATTCCACTTTTCCAGTGCAGGGGCACAAGTTTGATACCTGGTTAGGGAACTAAGATCCCACATGCTGCCATGGTGCAGACAAAAATAGAAATGCATCAGGCATATTCAGCCTTCTTCCCAGAGTCAGGCAGCCAATGATTTTAAATTGGAGAGTGAGGAATGGAGCATGCTCAGTCGTGTCCGATTCTTTGCAACCCCATGGGCTGTAGCCTACCAGGCCCCTCTGTCCATGGGATTCTCAAGAAAAGAATTCTGGAGTGGATTGCAATTTCCTTCTCCAGCCAATCTTCCTGACCCAGGGATCGAACTCAGGTCTGCAGCACTGCAGGTGGATTCTTTACCATCTGAGCCACCAGGGAAACCCGAGAAATGGAAAAGCAGTATTTAAAGGAAGTGAGTCTTGTGGTGGCTCCAGGAAGCACTACACAAATGAGTGATGCAGTTTGCTTGTGCAGGCTGGCAGCAGGGCAGAGGAAGCCATGGCACCTGGGAACAGACCCCGGACCTGAGTGGCCCGGGGTTGGGGGGCTGTCCATGCAGAGCTGGGGACTGGGAAACCTGTCCCTCACCCCGGGCAGCAGGTGACTGTCACCTTCTGGCCTGGTTGTTTAGAAGCAATGGATAAATATAGCGCATCTCTGATCCACTCTCAGGAAGCAATCATGGTGTGTTGATGCGGATGAAATCTGATGTGTGTGGCAGGCTCTAGGTGACAGTAGGAAGCAGCAAGACTTGAAGCCAGTTCCTTCCTGGAAAAGGATAATCTTTCAGGATATTTAAGTCCTTGGGTTTGTAAGTTGCTTATTTCTTCTCTTGTGTGCATGCTTGACTGCTCAGATGTATCTGACTCTTTGCAACACTATGGGCTGTAGCCTGCCAGGCTCCTCTGTCCATGGGATTTCCCAGGCAAGAATACTGGGGTGGGTTGCCATTTCCTTCTCCAGGGAATCTTCCCAGATCAGGGATAGAATCTGTGTTTCCGGCATTGGCAGGTGGATTCTTTAGCACTGAGCCACAGGGAAATCCCTATGATCGCATAGGAAAGAGGAAAAGTTCCCTGAAACCTGTAAGGTGTAGGCTATAACAGACCTTAAATGAGGAGGAAAAGAGTGAAATGGCTATTTTCTGGGATACACCCTGATTAGAAGAGTCTCTGCCTTATTCTCATGGTTAAAATTGAAGAACTGACCCAGAGGTGGGATACCTGGATTCTGGTATCACCTCTGGTATTTTGAGTGCCTGTGGATGAGTGGGTTTAATTTTGAGTTTCTCAGAAACCCAGGGAAGGTGTCACATGGACTGTACCCTTAAGGTCTTTGTCCCCATGTCCCATCAGGTGACTTTCCTGGAGATTCTGGCTGCAAACATCACAATGAAAAGAAGCAGAGCACGTGCCTATCTGTATGTCACTTGCTGGTTTCATGAAAAAAGCAAATGTTCAGGAGTGAGGCATTGTTTCCAGTGCCGTGTGCTCAGTATCCTTAGAAACATGTTTGAAAACAGGTGTGAATGCCTGTTATTTTGGAATACTTAATTAAACTATGTAAAAGACTGTAGATTTTTCAGAAACTGAGCACCAGCATAGCCTCATCACTTTGGAAGGACAGATATGTATGAAGTTGCAGGAGACACACACGCACATACAGTGGTTGCTGCCTCTTTAAGAAAACCTGATCAGGTCTTATGTTCCATAAGAGGTATGTGTGTGGGCGGGGCAGGGAGGCGGGGACCAAGTGAGGACCTCAGTGACAGAGGAGGAGGATGTCTTCAGGGAAGAGACCACTATGGATGGGCAAACCGACCCCACAAAGGGGCCTTGAAATGTCACTAAATTCACAGCCGACATTCTCAAGCTTTCTCTGTGACATAGTCCTCGTCGGGCATTGGGAACGCAAGCAGGGCGTGTTAAAGGGTGACCAAATCTTTTAAAATAATATTTTAGGGTCTAAAAAATGATGTTTTAGAGTAAGTCATGTAAATAATTTTGAAGTCTCCTCTCTCTTACGTCTAGAAATAGATTTCCTGATGACACGCTTTCATCAACACTTTTTGTTTAAAGCTATTGAATGCCTGGGTTTCCCAGGTGGCTTGGTGGTAAAGAATCCACCTGCCAATGCAGGAAATGTGGGTTTGATCCCTGGGACAGGAATATTCCCTGGAGAAAGAAATGGCAACCCACTCCCGGATGCTTGCCTGGAGAATTCCATGGGCAGAGGAGCCTGGTGGGCTACAGTCTGTGGCGTCGCAGAGTGGGACATGACTTAGCAACTAAACATGACAACAATTAAATGTACGGTTAACATGTGAGATAGAGAGATGCCCAGTCGCTCCCACTCGTCGTCCACTTTGGAGCACAGAAGACATGCCCTTATTAGGAGGCAGGTGTGTTTCTGGGGCTGCGTGGATGATGGGGAAGTTGGCAGGTCCTGACCTCCTCTGCGTCTCCCACAGGTCCTGTACAACCTGTTCAAGTCTTTCTGCCAGATGAAGACCATTGAGACCGTTGACGTGTTTGCTGGCATCGCGAACTTCTTTGTCGTGGGGATCGGTGGGGTGCTGATCGGCATCTTCCTGGGCTTTATAGCGGCGTTTACCACGCGTTTCACACACAACATCCGCGTGATCGAGCCGCTCTTCGTCTTCCTGTACAGCTATTTGTCCTACATCACGGCCGAGATGTTCCATCTCTCAGGCATCATGGCGTAAGTATTTGACTCATGCGCATGATGGCGTTGCGTGGGATCCATGTGCTCTAAGCTATGTTTTAGGTGAAGGTGAATTCGCTCAGTCGTGTCCGACTCTTTGCAACCCCGTGGACTGTATCCTACTAGGCTTCTCCATCCATGGGATTCTCCAGGCAAGAATGCTGGAGTGGGTTGCCATTTCCTTCTCCAGGGGATCTTCCCGACCCAGGGATCAAACTTGGGTCTCCCGCATTGGAGGCAGATGCTTTAACCTCTGAGCCACCAGGGAAGCCCCTAAGCTATGTTTTACACGTTATGTAAAGAGAGTAGATGCTCTTGAATTCTTTTAAGAAAAAATTAAAAGTAGATTTTGCTTACTTTTTGCTTCAAAGAAATGAAAGTATGGGTCAGCCAGATTTGTACTAAAGTGATCCAGTGCTGACATGGAATAGTACTTACGAGTGACCTCTTGGGTCTCATGAAATAAGAGGAGAAAGTGTTGGGGCGGATGGTGAGGCGCCAAGAATTTTCTGAGTTTGATGACCATTTAGTGTTGCCCAGGTCAGCTTACTCCAACAAGGTTGTTTTCCAAGCTGAGTCTGGAGTTCTGCAATTGCTTCTGTATATTCATTTGAACAACATTAGTAGTAGAAAACCTTCACTCTGTGTGGTATATTCAATTTGAGGTTATAGCTTTACATCATTCAAAGAAAAACTCAATGAATAAGGCACACCATCATGGCCTTTGAGCTGAAAGAAGTATAGTTATAAAGCAAAAGTGGATAGTTAGTGTATCACCCACTAACTGACTCAGAAGGATGTTCTCAAAAAGCTCTACAAGTAGCTGAAGAATGGTTACATTTGGGTCCAATGTTAGCTTATTAGGAGGGTCACTTTGACAGAGTTTACTTGTTGGGTGTGGGTGTTTTGCAGCTTCCAAAAATAAGCCTATTATATTATGGCCATAACTTGTAGAGGGACAGTGAGAAATGCTTTGTAATAGAATGCCTTTAAAGGTTTTAATTTTGATGAATATTTATTTACAGCTTAATACATGCCAGACTCCCTACTGGGGTCTGCTATCCATGTTTAGTGTTTGTGTTGTAAACGTGGGTCTAGTTCTTCTTGGAGTTTTCTTTTGCAGTCTGATTTCGGTGATGCTTTGGATATGGGCTGTTTATTTTCTGGCCGTATCACCACTTTTGTAGCAGAAGCAGTGAGGTTCATCTCTCTCCACAAGGAGAGTGGAACCCACTGTAGTGAAAGCCATGCATTAGGAAGTTGTGTGATGTTCTGTATCCCAGGGAACCTAAATAAAGCACCAAGCTAATCCAGCCTGACCCAGTACTGAAAGGGGCAGCGTCTTCCGGGTGGCTATTCATATCATTTGTATGACCTCCAGGGTCCTTGGTGTTCTTTGACTTGTGTCATTGAAAGTGTCTGATCAGCTGGTGACAAGGTCTCTGCAAAGATGACAGGGCTGGGACTTTGCATCTAGCTTCCCAGCAGTGTCCTTGCAATGGCTGGTGTAAGAACCTTTAATATATATAACCTATATATATGAATAGAACCTGACCCTTGTTGTTGTTTAGCCGCTCAGTCATGTCTGACTCTATTCCAACCTCATGGACCATAACCCACCAGGCTCCCCTGTCCATGGGATTCTCCAGGGAAGAATACTGGAGTGGGTTGCCATTTCCTTCTCCAGGGCATATTCCCAGCCCAGGGATCGAACCTGCATCTCCTGCAATGGCGGGTGGATTGCTTACCACTGAGCTACCAGGGAAGCCCTCACTTTGACCTTGGGCATATGTAAAAGCTAAGTAAAAAGATATGTAAAAGTTCTAGAACATCCACGGAGCTATCTGGATATGCTTGTCAACTTTCCTGATGTTCAAAGCAGCAGCTGGTATGGGAAGATCCTGAGTGTGAGGGGGGACAGGTGAAGTGCTAATAGTGATAGAGTCCTGGTACATCTCTGCTTAGCCGTGTCTGGGAGTCGGAGTCCACAGAACTCAGAAGGCTGGTGATGCCCCAGGTACCTGACCTTCTGTGAGGGTGGGATCAGTGCTGTACTTGCTCTGGGAAAGAGGATCTTAGGGACAAATTAGGGCCACATCACACTTCCCAAGTGTTCAGGAGAGTTTTAAATTCAGACACTAAGAGTTAGCTAGTTTCTTGTTTTCTAATTTTCTGATACCTTCCTGTTCATTCTCTACTGGGATAAGTCGTTGAAATAGGGAAGGTGCATACTTGTGTATGTCTGTTCATGTAGGTTTCAGAGTGCATTTCCACTGCTCTGGAGCTAAGGTTAATGAAAAGTTTCTAGTCTCTTAAACATGAACCTTCACATTGCCATAGCATGGGACCCTCGAATACCATAACTTTATCGCTGGGGATGGAGAAGGGACTCATAGCATTGATTTTAGAAATTCGTGCCTTTGTTCATGTGTTTTGAACTTTATGTTCAGAAAACTGCTCAGAGATAATTCCCATTGTCCCTCTTACCCAAGGACACTAACAGATGCCTAATGTAATTCCTCAAATTAGATCCACAGGGATGTGAACTGAGCTGGGACTCTCTTCCCCTTCGTGAACATCACCCCTTTCTGGTCCTCACCTTGCACCCTTGCATTGCTTTGGGATCCAGTCAGTGGGATGCTGAAAACCCACTGTCCTGAGGAGGGAATGCTTGGTTCCCATGGCAGCCAGTAGTCCGCCGGTCAATTACTGACTTCTTCTTGCTATGCTCTGAGAATTTCAGAAAGTGTTCAAGTCCTCCTTTCGATATGATGGAGGGCACCCAATATTCTTGTTTTGTTTTCATGGATTAATAATTCCTTAGTCTTTCTTCTTTAGAGGACATTTAAAATATTCTTGGGCTTCCCTGGTGGCTTAGAAGGTAAAGAATCTGTCTGCAGTGCGGGAGACCTGGGTTCTATCCCTGGCTTTGGAATATCCAGTATGGCAACCCCCTCCAGTATTCTTACCTGGAGAATCCCCCCATGGGCAGAGGAGCCTGGCAGGTTACAGTCCATGGGGTCGCAGAGTCAGACACGACTGAGTGACTAAGCACAAGCACACACAAAATATTTTTGATCTGTTGTTTAAGTGATTTTAGCAGCATTATTGAAAAGAAGGTAGGAAATGTTAATGTCCAGTTCCATCTTATGAATATTCATTGAATACCCTGAATATTCATTGGAAGGACTGATGTTGAAGCTGAAATGGCCACCTGATAAGAAGAGTTGACTCACTGAAAAAGACCCTGATGCTGGGAAAGACTGAGGGCAGGAGGAGAAGGGGACGACAGAGGATGAGATAGTTGGGTGGCATCACTGACTCAATGGACATGGTTTTGAACAAACTCCAGGAGATAGTGAAGGGCAGGGAAGCCTGGTGGGCTGCAGTCCACGAGGTTGCAAAGAGTCAGACATGACTTGCAACTGAACAACAACAAATCTTACAAATGAGCAAACTGAGGCTCTGGTGGGCAAAATCCTTGGCTGTAGGGTGAGGCCTGGACCCTGCATCTCCAGGTATCAGGCCCACCCAGGATATGTCCAGTAAAATAAAAAATAAAAAATGAGCACCTTTCCATGACATTTGTTTGATTTTGGCTGTGCTGGGTTTTCACTGCGGTGGGAGCTTAGTTGCCCATGGCACATGGGATCTTAGTTCCCCAACCAGGGATCAAACCTACATCTCCTGCATTGGAAGGCAGATTCTTAACCACTAGAGCACCAGGGAAATCCTCTCCATGACATTTTAAAATGAGACTCTAACAAGAATGTCCAGAGTGATAGGCTCAGGGATGAAGTCAAGTGTTGGGCTGATGTCCCTGGACTGTGGCAGTCACCGTTGAGGTGTGAAGGTCATGTTCCCTTTCCTTCCTGTTTTCCTTTGTACGAGTTGGTGATTGTCGTCTACTGAAAACTTGGAGAACAATAAGAAACCGTGCTTTTGCTTGCCATGTTGCAGCTTCTCTCCTGGTTCCTCCTGGTGATGCTTTGCCCACTAGTTGTAAGCAGTTAGAAGACCATCTCTTCAGGATGCAACTATCTGGGGCTTCTCTGATGGCTCAGGGTAAAGAATCTGCCTGCCAACGCAGGAGACACAGGTTCCATCCCTGGTCTGGGAAGATCCCACATGCCATGGAGCAGCTAAGCCTGTGCACCACAACTATTGAGCCTGTGCTCTAGAGCCTGGGAGCTGCAACTACTGAAGACCATGTGTGCCTGTAGACTGATCCACAATGAAAGAAGCCGTCCCAAGGAGAAGCCTGCGCACGGCAACTAGAGAGTAGCTCGTGCTCGTCACAGCTAGAGAAAAGCCCACGCAGCAACGAAGACCCAGAGCAGTCAGAAAAAAATAATAAATAGATAAATATGCAAGGTAGAATCTCATTTCTAACATCATTAAGTCAAGATGAACAACAAAACACTTGCTGTACAGAATATCAACGATTATAAAGATCCAAAATGTAACCAGCAACGCCGCTAACCGTTTCTAAGGCAGGTACCAGCCCTGGCCTCTGGTATACAGGCTTCTCTTGAAGTTTCCCAAAATACCTCACCCCTACGGCCACTGCCCCAAAGAGCAGTCCCAGGGAAGGCCCTGGTGTACGTGACATGGGCTGTGTCGTAAGAATGAGTAAGAACCCAGTTGTAACTTGAAGAGAAAATTCTTTAGACTTTGATGCTTGGAGTATTCATGAGCATGCTTTCGGAAGAGCCTCGGGGTCTAAAGGCTGCAGTTGCTCCAGATGAG
>SJYT01002532.1:12540-32577 GCA_006410635.1 Cephalophus harveyi | reverse complement strand
CTGATGCTGGGAAAGACTGAGGGCAGGAGGAGAAGGGGACGACAGAGGATGAGATAGTTGGGTGGCATCACTGACTCAATGGACATGGTTTTGAACAAACTCCAGGAGATAGTGAAGGGCAGGGAAGCCTGGTGGGCTGCAGTCCACGAGGTTGCAAAGAGTCAGACATGACTTGCAACTGAACAACAACAAATCTTACAAATGAGCAAACTGAGGCTCTGGTGGGCAAAATCCTTGGCTGTAGGGTGAGGCCTGGACCCTGCATCTCCAGGTATCAGGCCCACCCAGGATATGTCCAGTAAAATAAAAAATAAAAAATGAGCACCTTTCCATGACATTTGTTTGATTTTGGCTGTGCTGGGTTTTCACTGCGGTGGGAGCTTAGTTGCCCATGGCACATGGGATCTTAGTTCCCCAACCAGGGATCAAACCTACATCTCCTGCATTGGAAGGCAGATTCTTAACCACTAGAGCACCAGGGAAATCCTCTCCATGACATTTTAAAATGAGACTCTAACAAGAATGTCCAGAGTGATAGGCTCAGGGATGAAGTCAAGTGTTGGGCTGATGTCCCTGGACTGTGGCAGTCACCGTTGAGGTGTGAAGGTCATGTTCCCTTTCCTTCCTGTTTTCCTTTGTACGAGTTGGTGATTGTCGTCTACTGAAAACTTGGAGAACAATAAGAAACCGTGCTTTTGCTTGCCATGTTGCAGCTTCTCTCCTGGTTCCTCCTGGTGATGCTTTGCCCACTAGTTGTAAGCAGTTAGAAGACCATCTCTTCAGGATGCAACTATCTGGGGCTTCTCTGATGGCTCAGGGTAAAGAATCTGCCTGCCAACGCAGGAGACACAGGTTCCATCCCTGGTCTGGGAAGATCCCACATGCCATGGAGCAGCTAAGCCTGTGCACCACAACTATTGAGCCTGTGCTCTAGAGCCTGGGAGCTGCAACTACTGAAGACCATGTGTGCCTGTAGACTGATCCACAATGAAAGAAGCCGTCCCAAGGAGAAGCCTGCGCACGGCAACTAGAGAGTAGCTCGTGCTCATCACAGCTAGAGAAAAGCCCACGCAGCAACGAAGACCCAGAGCAGTCAGAAAAAAATAATAAATAGATAAATATGCAAGGTAGAATCTCATTTCTAACATCATTAAGTCAAGATGAACAACAAAACACTTGCTGTACAGAATATCAACGATTATAAAGATCCAAAATGTAACCAGCAACGCCGCTAACCGTTTCTAAGGCAGGTACCAGCCCTGGCCTCTGGTATACAGGCTTCTCTTGAAGTTTCCCAAAATACCTCACCCCTACGGCCACTGCCCCAAAGAGCAGTCCCAGGGAAGGCCCTGGTGCGCGTGACATGGGCTGTGTCGTAAGAATGAGTAAGAACCCAGTTGTAACTTGAAGAGAAAATTCTTTAGACTTTGATGCTTGGAGTATTCATGAGCATGCTTTCGGAAGAGCCTCGGGGTCTAAAGGCTGCAGTTGCTCCAGATGAGAGATCTCTTTTTCCAAGATCCAGCACAGGGCATTTGTGATGAGATTCCTCTGATGGGGAAGGTGGGGAGGAAGATGAAGTATCAAGAGGCTCAGAGCAAACCTTGTTTGTTCTGTTGAGTGAATCCCTGCCACACCATGCAGGCATCCTCAGAGACAGAGCATCCTGTTTACATCAACACATTGAATCGAAGAACCCACTGAATCATGAAGAACCCATTGAATCTCAAAGAACAGCCCACTGAGTCACAAAGAACAGTTGAGGGAAGGAGAGAGGGGCCATAACACCGGCTTCTATCCATGGCCCTGGGTCTCCCGCTCTGTTCACTGTGTCTTTGTACCTTATGTTGTCTTGGGAAATAAAAGCTTTATTTTTGGTGATGCTTTTGGTACCTTCAGTTATATTGTAGACTGATCCAAACAGACCTCGTTAAAATCTTAGGTATTTTTTTGATATTGAGCTTCATGAGCTGTTTGTATATTTTGGAGATTGACCCTTTGTCAGTTGCTTCATCTGCAAACATTTTCTCCCATTCTGAGGGGTTTTTGTCTCATTTATGGTTTTCTTTGCTATGTGAAAACTTTTAAGTTTGATTAGGTCCAATTTGTTTATTTTTGTTTGTATTTTCATTACTCTAGGAGGTGGGTCAGAAAAAGATCTTGCGGTGATTTATGTTGGAGAGTGTTCTTCCTATGTTTTTCCTCTAAGAATTTTATAGTATCCAGTCTTACATTTAGATCTTTAATCCATTTTGAGTTTACTTTTGTGTATGGTATAAGGGAGTGTTCTAATTTCATTCTTTTACATGTAACTGTTCAGTTTTCCCAGCACCATTTATTGAAGAGGCTGTCTGTTCCATTCTATATTCTTGTCCCTTTGTCATAGATTAGATGACTATACTCGGATTAAAAAAGGAATATATATATAAGTATATAACTGAGTCAGTTTGCTATACACCTGAAACATTGTAAATCAACTTCAATTAAAAATATAAATTAAACATTAAAAAAAAATCTTCTGTTACCACCTCTATCACTGAATGGAGTGGAGGAGTGGGGGAGGGGAGGAAGACAGTAGAATGAGGCAGGAAATTAGTTAAATAATAGACAAATCATATCTCCCCTAATTTTCTGGCCCTGTTCAAGAAAAAAAGTGAAAAAGAAACAAACAAAACTGCATTATTATTTTTTTAATGGTGACTCACCTATCTTCTGTTTTATTTTGTATAATTTTCCCTCACCTACATGGCAAAACTAGAAAATGCAGGGAGGAATTTGAAATTATAACCCATTTTTTTCCTAACTTTACTGAGATGTGATGGGCACACGTCACTGTATAAATTTAAGGTATAAAATGTGATGATTAGATAATAGGTGTGTATTGCAGAATGATCACCACCATGAAGTTAACTGACATATTCATCACCTCACATAGTTACCCATCCTTGTATGTGTGTAGTGAGAACTTTCAAGTGCACAATACAGCGTTATTAACTGCCCAAATGTACCATCCTATGCAGGACTGTCCAGTCACCATATGGCCCCTTAGATCCCAGAAGTTCTTATCCTGTAATTGGAAATTTGTAGCCTGTGATCAATTTTCACCTTTTCCCCTTACACCCCCTCCAAACCCCTCTCAACCACCAATTGACACTCTGTTTCTGTGACTTTGCTTTTTTAAGATCTGAGATGTGAGTGAAATAATATACTATTTGCCTAAAGTATGTAAATTCACCCAAAATACTGTTTTTATTTTTAAAGAATGGCAAAAGGAGAAGTTAGATAGTTAGATAGCATTGCCAACTCCGTGGCCATGAACTTGATCAAACACTTGGAGACAGGGGGACAGAGGAGCCTGGGGTGATACATGGGGTCGCAAAGAGTCGGACACGACTGAGCGACTGAGCAGCAACAGAAACAGCAAAGTGTAAGTGATTTGGGAAATTATTTTCACTTGTTTTGATGGTTTAAACTTTTAATGAACTCATTCCAGCTGGTGAGCTCCAGTGTTTGCTTGGCTTTTTTGGAAGGAGGAAGAAAACTGGTGGGCTGTCACTGTTTTTTCCCCTGGGTGTTGTTCAGTACTGTGGTCATCGGCCAAATGTGGCTTTTGAGCACTTAAAATGTGGGCATTCTAACTTGAAGTGGGCTCTAAGTGTAAAATATGCACCAGATTTTTAAGATTTAGTTGAAAGAGACTGTAGAGTATCTCATTAATGCTTTTTATATTGCTTGTTTGCATGTTGAAATGAAAATGTGTTATATCTGTTGGATTAAATAAATACATTATGAAAGTTGCCTTCACTGGTTTATTTTTACGTTTTTAACTGTGACCACTAGGAAATTGAAGATTACTGATGTAGCTTGTATGCCATCTCTGTTAGCTTTGTTCCATAGCATCCACTTATTTTTTTTTAATTTGCATTTAGAGATTTTATTACATATTCTTTTTTTAAATGTATTTATTTATTTTAAATGGAAGATAATTACTTTACAATACTGTGATGGTTTTGGCCATATATCAATATGAGTCAGCCATAGGTATTTATCGGAGAAGGCAATGGCACCCCACTCCAGCACTCTTGCCTGGAAAATCCCATGGATGGAGGAGCCTGGTAGGCTGCAGTCCATGGGGTCACGAAGAGTCAGACACAACTGAGCAACTTTCCTTTCACTTTTCACTTTCATGCATTGGAGAAGGAAATGGCAACCCACTCCAGTGTTCTTGCCTGGAGAATCCCAGGAACAGAGGAAGCTGGTGGGCTGCTGTCTATGGGGTCACACAGAGTCGGACACGACTGGAGTGACTTAGCAGCAGCATAGGCATATATGGGCTTCCTTGGTGGCTCAGCTGGTAAAGAATATGCCTGCTATGTGAGAGACCTGGGTTCGATCCCTGGGTTGGGAAGGTCCCCTGGAGAAGGGAATGGCTACCTACTCTAGTATTCTGACCTGGAGAATTCCATGGACTGTATAGTCCATGGAGTCACAAAGAGTTAGACACAACTAAGTGCCTTTGACATAGGCATACGTGTGTCCCCTCCATCTGCAGCAAAGGAGACACAGAGGTAAAGGACAGACTTTTGGATTCAGTGGGAGAAGGAGAGGGTGGGATGATTTGAGAGAATGGCACTGGAACATATATATTACCAGTGTTAGTTTTGCTACTTGGATATTTAAAGATTTGTTGAAATGTGTTTTCTTCCCTTTGATAAAGTAAAAGGAAAAAAAAAAATGAGGGTGTGAAAAAAATGGGAAAAATAGAGCTGATGTGCAATTTCTCCATCAATGGGAACAGTGTGGTTTATAAAGAACCTTTCTTTCAGAACAGGAAGATCAGAAAGGAAGGGGAAGATCATTGAAGGGAGAGTGGGGGGGTCTTCTGAGGCAGCTTGAGATTATTAAGAAGTCAAGTTTAAGCCACCATAAAAAATGAAAACTGTTGCCCCAGACCTGCATTTGGGGGTTTTGCTATGCTGTTGTTAAGTGGCTCAGTCATGTCCGACTCTTTGCGACCTCATGGACTACAGCACACCAGGCTGCCCCGTCCTTCTCTACTAGAGAAGAGAATGGCAAAGCACCCCAGCATTCACGCCTCAAGAACCCCGTGAACAGTATGCGGAGGGGTTTTGATGTAAACACCTTCAACATCTGGCTCAGTGGTGGGATTCTCTCTGAGGAAAAGTTGTCACTCCTACAGGCATGGGCTTCCCCAGGTAGCCCAGTGGTAAAGAATATACTTGCTAATGCAGGAGACATAATGAGACCCAGGTTTGATCGCTGGGTTGAGAAGATCCCCTGGAGGAGTGTAAGGCAACCTACTCCAGTATTCTTGTCTGGAAAATTCCATGGGCAGAGGAGCCTGGGGGGCTATAGTCCATGTGATTGCAAAAGACTCAGACACAACTGAGCACTCACACGCGTACACACACACACACACACAATACAGGGATGAACAAAATCCTTTAAAACAGATTCCCTATGTTCGGAGATTTCATATTTTTTATGAACTAAAATTGCAAACTTATCTGATATGTAATATTCAGAATAATACATTTTCTCACTTCATTTTCTTAGAGGTAGAACAACCCTTCAAGCACTATTTTAATCTCTGTTTTTGTCTGTATTTGTTCTGCAGACTAAGATCAATAACAACTATATATTTTGGTCTGTATGGGAAATGCAGTTTACTTATGCAGTCCGTGAAATTTCAATTACATGAGTCCTATGTGGTTCAATTACACAGTTTGTAAAAGGTATGTTAAGAATGCAAGAAATAGTATATGGGGTATTTCATAGTAGTAGTTAAAAAACAGAGAACAAAAATTTAAAATAGCTGTTGTAATAAATGCTACCAGAGAGCATTTTCTTTTGTGAACAATATTTTACAGATTTCTATTTAAGTCCAAATGAATGAAGTGATATAATCTGTGGCCTTTCTCATCCAAGCTTTGTGGTGGCTTCTGAAATGGGTCATTTTCAAGGAGCCTTATTCCAGGTAGACTCAAAAAAGATTTGATTTTGGTGGAGGCAAAAACAAAACCAAAAAACCTAAGTAAAATAAAGTACCCCATTGTTGCAGATGATCAGGGATAGATTTTTAAAGCTACTCAGTCTCTCCCCATCTCCTAAAATGTTTTTGGAATCTTGTGTTTATCAGTTGTGCTGAAGGAAAAATAATTTTAGTTTATATGAAACACAAACAGAAAAGTTAAATTTCTGAGGAAGAATTGGTACCATGTTATAGTCAATCCAGTAAATGCTGTATTTAAACAGCTTGTGAAAACCCATTCATTACCTTCTCAGAATGACATTTATCTAAAAGACCAACTGGGGGTAATTTGTTGGTTATTCTTTAGGACCAATCCGCCACTGCTCTTCTCAGTGAGTGCAGCTAATCGAGAGAGTTTTAGGCTGGGTTGATAATTCTTGGAGAGGAAAATATCTAGTATTTTCCTGGTAAATTTAAGTTTCATGAAACTGTAACAGTTTGTTGACTTCAGAGCGGATTCCCTGAGATCTATTTGAAGAATGGATATTTTCGCATAGTGAAAGGAAAGTTTGGCATAGTGAAAGAGTGTAGAGGACAGAGGAGCCTGGCGTGGTGCAGTCAGACACGTCGGACATGACTAAATGACTAAACAATTTTCACATAACTGGATAATACTGATTGTGCCATCCCTTTGCTTTTCCAACTGTTCCTTGTCTTGTCTTTATCTGAAAATGATTATATTGCTTCAGGTCTATGCTTCATGGAAACTGTAGAAAATAACTTGATTTGTTGATCGAGTCATCACTGGCTTGCTCTTGGTCTAGAGCTTAACAAAATTTTTTTTTTCGGCTGTGCTGAGTCTCCTTGCATGGGCTTTCTCTAGTTGCGATCGGGGACGCCTCTCTAGTTGTGGTGCACAAGCTTCTCACTGCGGTGGCTTCTCTTGTTGCAGAGCACAGGCCCTAGGGCACGCAGGCTTCAGGAACTGTGGTTCCCGGGCTCTGGAGCACAGGCTCAGTAGTTATGGTGCAGGGGCTTGGTTGCCTCGAGGCATTTGGGATCTTCCCTGATCAGAGATCAAACCACATCTCCTGCATTGGCAGGTGAATTCTTTACCACCGAGCCACCAGGGAAGCCCCAGAGCTAGCAATTTAAAGTTGCATTTTCCTCTTTCAAACTCTCCAGTCTGAGACTTGCTGTAAGCCTATGTAGGCCAAGGTGCAAAACAAGGTTACAATCAGAAATGTGAATATGATATAATTGCTGAGAAATAAATTCAGAAAACTCATAGTGAAACGCAGTGTACAGGGACCACTCACTTCACACTTTTGAGTATGACAGCTTTGAGCACATGATTAAAGTCACATTTTCATTCCTTTCATGAGAGCGTTAGACCAGGGAATTCAGCTATGGATGTGGATCCAACTTCCAAAGCCAGTTGTTGCTGACTTGATAAGTCATGTCTGACTCTTTGAAAGCCCAAGGACCTCAGCCTACCAGGCTCCTCTATTCATGGGATTTCCCAGGCAAGAATACTGGAGTGGGTTGTCCTTTTCTCCTCCAGGGATCTTCCCGACTCAGGTTGGATCCAACTTCCAAAGCCAGTTGTTGCTGACTTGATAAGTCATGTCTGACTCTTTGAAAGCCCAAGGACCTCAGCCTACCAGGCTCCTCTATTCATGGGATTTCCCAGGCAAGAATACTGGAGTGGGTTGTCCTTTTCTCCTCCAGGGATCTTCCCAACTCAGGGGTCTAACCTGTGTCTCCTGCATTGGCAGGCAGATTCTTTACTGCTGAGCTTCCAAAGAAGCTCTGTAAGCAGGGGCCCCGCTGAAACAATAGAGGGAGGCTCTGAGTTAGTGAAGTTAAAGTGTTAGTTGCTCAGTCGTGTCTGACTCTTTGCGACACTATGGACTGTAGCCCGCCAGGCTCCTCTGTCCATGGAATTCTCCAGGCAAGAATACTGGAGTGGGTTGTCATTCCCTGCTCCAGGGATCTTCCCTGACCCAGGGATCCAACCTGGGTCTTTCGCACATGCAGACAGATTTTTTTACCTTTTGAGCCACCAGGCAAACTCCAAATCAAGCCAGATTCCACCTTAAAGGGGGAATGTATTGGCTCATATAAATAAGTTCTTATAGGTCTGGCCTTAGTGTGATGGTAACAGGGACTCCAGGTCCCCTGGCCACCTGGACAGTCTTTCTCTTTCAGTTTTGTCTTTCTCCATGTGATGACTACCTTCTCATCAGAGGTCACAGACACACTGGGCTTTCTGTCTCTAGAACCTCATCCCTATTAACAGAGATGTACCCTGCCAGCCCCAGGCGGAAGACATTTTAAAGGAAGGACTGTGATTGGCCCAGGGATTTGGAGAACTGTGATTGGATCAGCCTGTGTCTCATGACCAGCTGACAGTATGAGAAATAGAGTCTGTTAGCAGAAGAAAGCAGTGAGAGTAAACTCACTGGGAGAGACGGCCATCTCCACCCGTGTCGATTATACGTCATTAAGAGAAGCTCGATCCTTGATAATAAAACATATAAATAATACAGTGGGGGTGGGGCTGGTGATGCCGCGTTGAAGCCTCAGTGATGAAGAGAAGGGCATTCTGGGGAGAGACAGAAGGCCCCCAGGTGAAGCAACCACCCACACATAAGAACTGAGTCTAGGGTGATAAGAGAGGTACATGCCTACTTTTCCTTTTTCTTTTTTATTGAAGTATAGTTGATTTGCAATGCTGTGTTAATTGCTGTACAGTGAAGTGACTCAGTTATACATATATACATATTTCAGTTATAAATATGTGTGTGTGTATATATATATATATATATCTTTTCAGATTCTTTTCCATTATGGTTTATTTCAGAATATTGAATATGGTTCCCTGTGCTAGACAGTCGGACCTTGTTATTTATCCATCCTACATATGATAGTTTGCATCCGGTAGTCCCAAACTCTTCGTATGATCATCTCTAGATCCATCCATAGGAGAAGGCAATGGCACCCCACTCCAGTGCTCTTGCCTGGAAAATCCCATGGACGGAGGAGCCTGGTAGGCTGCAGTCCATGGGGTCGCTAAGAGTCGGACACGACTGAACAACTTTACTTTCACCTTTCACTTTCATGCATTGGAGAAGGAAATGGCAACCCACTCCAGTGTTCTTGCCTGGAGAATCCCAGGGACGGGGGAGCCTGGTGGGCTGCCGTCTATGGGGTTGCACAGAGTCGGACACGACTGAAGTGACTTAGCAGATCCATCCATGTTTCTGCAGATGGCTTTAGTTCATTCTTTTTTGTGGCTGAGCAGTATTCCATTATGTATATGGACAATAGCTTACTTTTCCATTCATCTACTGATGGACACTTAGGTTGCTTCCATATCTAAGCTATATAGTAGTCCAGCTTAATCATATACAATAGGACCTGGCTGTTTATCCATCCTATATATAAAAGCTTGCATCTGCTAATCCCAAACTCCCACTCTGTTCTTTTCCCACCCCCAGCAGATGCCTAGTCTTGGCCTGTGTTCTGTAGACACTCGGGAGCCTTTGGAAACTGTAAGCAGGGAGGTGACTCGCTCTGTTTTTGCTCTCTAGTGAATCCATGATTGGAGAGCTTCTAAACCCTTTTACACCATCCCTCAGGACACTGATAATGTTTGAATAGTCCTCTGTGTAAAATCAAAGCTGTGGTTTTTCCAGTAGTTATGTATGGATGTGAGAGATGGACCATAAAGAAGGCTGAGCACTGAAGAAGAACTGATGTTTTCAAATTGTGCTGGAGAAAACTCTTGAGAGTCTCCTGGATTGCAAGGAGATCAATCAATCCTAAAAGAAATCAAACCTGAATATTCATTGGAAGGACTGATGCTGAAGCTGAAGCTCTAATACACTGGCCACTTGATGTGAAGAGCCAACTCATTGGAAAAGACCCTGATGCTGGGAAAGACTGAGGGCAGGAGGAGAAGGGGGCTGCAGAGGGTAAGATGGTTAGATAGCATCACTGACTCAATGGACATGAATTTGAGCAAACTCCAGGAGACAGTGAAGGACAGGGGAGCCTGAAAACTGAACAACAGTAAGAACTGTGGTGGAAACTAGAAGGCAGGGCCTCAGGCTTGCTAGATGCCCAGGGATAAGGAGTCTGTCCAGGCAGGAGCGCGGGAATGTGTGTCCAGCAGCGAGCAAAGGTGCTTGCATACTAGTCTAGGCAAGAGAAGGTGGGAATGTACACCTGGATGCAAATAATGAATATTGTGAGAAGGTAAGGAAAAACGGGTGGCAAAGCATAATTAAATCCACAGCAGTCCTCACATCTCATGTTAGCCCTTGTTTTCACTCTCCAATAGATCTTTAAATAACAGGATTCAAGTGTCAGTTCTTTTTCTCTTTCATTCTTCCTCATCTGAACCTTCTTCCTGGGCTCCCTTGGTTTCCTCAAACTTTGATGTATTTTGAAATCACCTGAGAAAGTTGCTGTGGATACAGAATCCCAGGGCCCCACCAGAGATTCTGAGTCCATAGATCTCAGATGGGGATCGTGGCATTTGTGTTTTTCCAAGGACTACTCAGAATCATGTGATCTACAAACTACACTTTTAGAAATACTTCTCAGCTACTAGTGTGACGAGCAGGAAGCCTTCCAGAAGGTGGCAGCCACCGATGAGGGTCTCAGTGTTCCCAGGTTAAATCCTGGGAATACTCTGCCTGTTCACTGGTGCAGGGTTGTCACATAGCAGCTGATTCTCATACCTGTCTGCAACCCTCTCCCAATGTCCACCAGGCATTCTCCAGCTGGAAAACTTTAATTCCATCATTGTGATCTTAGTCCAGTCTTCCTGTCACTCATGCCTTCATCAGCAATCCTCAACTAGAGTCAATGGACACCACGGGTCCCTTGATGCCTTGTATTTCATATCATACTTTTGACAATAAGCTGTGGCCTCTTATGTGTTTTTGCTCAAAACCGTGATTGCTTTGTGTGTGTTAAGTCGCTGCAATTGTCTCTGACTCTTTGCGAGCCTATGGACCGTGGCCCATCAGGCTCCTCTGTTCGTGGGATTCTCCAGGCAAGAAAACTGGAGCAGGTTGCCATCCTCCTCCAGGAGATATTCTCGACCCAGGGACCAAACTTTAGGAGCCAGAAAATGAACTATAAATAATAAGTTGAATAAGTTGATTCAATTCAAATAAGTTGAATTGAACACATCCAAAGGAGAAAAATACAAAAGATGTGGAAAATCCATGAAATGGACAAGACTTCATGAATAACCAAGCATCTGTATTTGTTGGAATTTATTATTTCATTTTGAAATTTAAGAAAGGTTGTTCAGTTTTTGTGGTTGGATATTTCTTTGAAAATCTTTTTTTTTTTTTTTCATTTTCTCATGTGTCAAACTCACTCTCTCTGGGTTGTCAGGTTTACTGGAAGAGGCGATCCGTTATATAGTAATCCGTGCCCTGGAATAATTAATTTACCTCACATGAGTGAGTACTTTATTCTGAGAACATGCAGTGTACCCTGAGTCACCGCAGACCTGGCTTTAATCAGTGCAGAGAAAGCTTGTTAATTGTCCTTCGCCTTTGCTAATGCTTGGCTCTGATTAGTGGAGCAGGCTTTTGTGTTTGATGAAGACTTGATGGAGAATATGCAACTGTTGTTTGGGCTGTCTTTTCCTGCAACTGAATCCATACATTTTAAGATCACACACAGGCATGGCATGGACACCAAAGACTTTTGCAACATCCTTTCTATCAGTTCAATTCTAATTCTAAACAGGTATCCCAATGTTGCAATTGAAATTAGGGAATTGATCACTCTTGAAAAACATAAAAGTGCTTGTATTCATAAAGTGAATGAAGTGAGTCATGGCTACACAATATGTAGACAAGGTATGTACATATTTTATCTTCACAACCAGAAGTCTGCCTTCACCACCCACCATCTGTATGGATGCCTTTCTCTTTGGTTCTACAGTTGCCAACTGCCTAGTGAAGGATTCTGGGTCTCCATTAAGCTAGACTCAGCCAGCAGCTTCCTGGTGGTTCAGATGAAAGAATTGACCTGCAAGGTAGAAGGTCTGGGTTGATCCCTGGGTTGGGGAGATCCCCTGGAGAAGGAAATGGCAATCCAGTCCAATATTCTTGCCTGGAAAATCTCATGGACAGAGGAGCCTACCGGGCTACAGTCCAAGGGGTTGTAAAGAGTTGGACACGCCTGAGTGGCTAACACTTTCACTTTGAGCCAGCAGCAGGCGAACATACACGTGGTACCACTGCGTGCTGGGAGCCACGGTGGAGGAAGAAGGCCAGCCCTGGCTTGGAGAGCCTGCATGCTGGTGGAAAGGAAGTGAACGTTGTTTCACTGACCAACCAGGGTGGAGGCATGGAGTACAATAAGGAAAAAAGTGTTGGTTGGAGTTTTCTGCTCAGAAAATAGTCCAATGACAGATTATCAGAATAGAAAGTCTGTTTTCCCCCTGAAGACTATTGAGACAGTATTAGCTGGCCTGAAATTTTTCTATACTGCGTTGAGAGTGGGATAGTGATGAAGGGAAAAAAATCTCAACTGCTGGTGAATCTAAAAACCACTAATTATCATGCTTTAGCTTCTCCATCTCTAAATTGGTGATAATATGTTAAACCCTAATATGGGTTTAATAAAGCAGAGGGCACTGGTGAATTCTTTATGTAACTTCCCTCCACGTAGTCCCATGGAATAGAACCTAAGACCTGTTCAAAGGTGGACCTGTTTGGGGAGATTATATGGACCAAGTGCTGCAGTGGATTTTGAAAACCAACAACCACTGTGGGTAAGGTGATTCTAGTCTCTAGGTTGTGCCCATCCAGATCTGTCCTGCATGTGTACTTATGATTTCTTTCTGAAATACAGATCTGTCGATGATAGTCCACCATTCCTGTGAATAAGGCGTCCTTGGATCCATGTTGTCATTGGCTGAGAATACATTAACGAGGTGCCAGGCCCTGTGATAAGCATTGGTGACACTGTTTCCCCCATGAAGCTTCCAGTTGGGCTGTGGAGATAAACTTTAATTATATTGTTGAAGATGTAATCTCACATTTTCCCCTCCAGCCTATAGAATAGGCTCCTAGGCATCACATATTCAATATAAGAGTGTCACGTGTCATTGTTCAGTTGCTAAGTCATGTCTGACTCTGCGACCCCACGGACTGCAGCACACTAGGCTTCCCTGTTCTTCACCATCTCCCAGAGTTGGCTCAAACTCATGTCCATTGAATAAGTGATGCTATCAAAACATCTCATCCTCTGTTGCCCCCTTCTCCTCCTGCCTTCAATCTTGCCCAGCATCGGGGTCTTTACCAATGATTTGGCTTTTTGCATCAGGTGGCTAAAGAATTGGCGCTTCAGCTTCTGTATCAGTCCTTCCAACGAGTACTCAGGGTTGATTTCCTTTACGATTGACTAATTTGATCTCCTTGCTGTCCAAGGGACTCTTAAGAGTTTACTCCAGCACTACAGTTCAAAAGCATCAATTCTTCTGTGCTCAGCCTTCATTATGGTCCAACTCTCACATCTGTACGTGAGTACTGGAAAAGTCATAGCTTTGACTGTAGGGATCTTTGTCAGCAATATGGTGTCTCTGCTTTTTATTTCCCTGTCTAGGTATGTCACGTGTGTGCCTCCCTAGTTGGAGGGAAACTAGTGCTGCAGTCCATGGGGTTACGAAGAGTCAGATACGACTGAGCGACTGAACAACAGCGACAAAGCTCATTTGTAGTTTTGTGTACCTAGGGTGTTATTAAAGGGGAGGTGGTTTGACTGGCTTAGGGCGCCCTGTGGCAAAAAAAGATCCCTCTTTGCAGTGAAATACCTCCTGGCCTTTGTTTGAGAGGTCGTGTGCACTGACCTGTATGTGACAGACTAGAAAGTGACCCTTGGAACACTCGTCCCCAGCCTGAACAGTGCAGCCACATCGTAAAGATGCCCATGTTTCCCAAACAAGGGCGCCGTGGGCTCTGGGTACCTGCCGAGGTACCTGCCGAGGCTGTGTCTCACCCTGGAGGATCGCACCTGTGCTGGTCGGAGGCAGTGTTGAGTTACAGGGAGGTGTCTGGCAGACAGAAGCTTCCCTCGGTGTCATGTTAAGGATACAAAGCAATGGAAAATGATCCTGTGAACATTCATGTAAAATTCATGTATTTCTTTTATTCCTACAGCAAAGCTGTAGTTCTCAATAATTTCTGAATAGAAATTTTTGTTAAATCGCTCCCTGAATGAACTAAAGATTACTTTTCACCTGTGTGGTTTATATTTTTCCCAGTGAATGAATGTGAGCATGATCTCAGAGGGAAATAAATAACATGCTCACGAAACAACTTTCTTTAACCTTTCAAAACTCACTTCTTGAAAGATAAAGAAAAAATCCAAATCCAAGTGGGACTGAGGGAAATAGGGTTAGTGCGAGACAAGTAGGGGCTTCAATCCTCCATTGTTATTTAGTCGCTAAGTCGTGTCCTACTCTTTGCAGCCCTATGGACTGTAGTCTGCCATCCTCCTCTATGGGATTTCCCAGGCAGAATACTGGAGTGGGTTGCCGATCCCTTCTCCAGAGAATCTTTCTGACCTAGAGATGGCAGGTGTATTTTACTGCTGAGGCACTGTTGGGTTCTTCAATTCTGTAGCTGATGGTTTATTATTAAAAATAAAAGTGATTGGATACTTAGGTTGCTTCCACATCTTGGCTATTGTAAATAGTGCTGCAGTGAACACTCAGGTGTATCTTTTTGATTTGTGGTTTTCTCTCAATATATGCCTGGGAGTGGGACTGCTGTATCATATGGCCACTCTATTGTTAGTTTTTTGAGGTACCTCCTTTACTGTTGTCCATAGTGGCTGCACTGATTTACGTTCCCAATGACAGGGTGGGAGTGTTCGTTTTTGTCCACACCCTCTCCAGCATTTATTGTTTGTAAATTTTTTGATGATATCCGTTCTGATTGGTGTGAGATGATAACTTGATTGTAGTTTAGATTTGCATTTCTCTAGTAATTAGTAATGTTGAGCATCTTTTCATGTGCCTCTTGGCCATCTTTATGTTTTATTTACTCCAATAAAAAACTTTAAAAAAATTCTATACAACAAGAACCTACTGTGTAACACAGGGAACTCTGCACAATATTATGTAACAACCTAAATGGGAAAAGAATTTGAAAAAGAATAAATACCCGTATATGTATAACTGAATCACTTTGCTGTACACCTGAAACTCACACCACAATGTTAATCAACTATACTCCAATACAAAATAGAAAGTTAAAAACATAGAGTCAAGAGAAAGGAGCATAAAGAGCTCTGTGGGCCCAGAGTTTTGGAAATGTGGGGAAAACAAGCAAAACAGTTTCCTTCCTTTTGGAATTTTCAGAGCCTGTGAATACATTTTGAATTTCTCAGAAGTAAATATAGTAGATAAGTGCTGGGTTGGTCCAAAAGTTCTTTTAGATTATTTCCATGAGATGTTAATGGAAAAGCTTGAACAAACTCTTGGGCTAACCAAATAGAAATGAGAACCAAAAGTAGGGCATCAGAGTCACAAGGAGTAAGTAGGTCCAGGAGATTCAGGATGAGGGACAGAAGATGACTGGTGAGCAGACAGATGGTGAGGGGCACTGAGGGTGTGCAAAGAGAAGTCCAGTGTGACCACAGTTTCAAATTTAGGATTTTAGGCAATAGTGCAGCATTTGTGGCACTAGAGGAAAAAAGAAGATGGAACTGGCTTTGGAGGAAGATAATGGATTTTGAATTTATTAGGAGCTTGTTTTATTTGTGATGCTGGCAAACTAGCTGATGTACTGATGTCCACATCCAGAGACTAGAAAGCTGGGCAGAGCCAAGCTGGAGCCTTGGATATTGATGAAGACTTCCAGAAACAGTAGGGTTTACAAGGATGCAAATTACAGACACTTACAAAAATCAATCAGTGATGTAGTGGTGGGCAGAGGGGTAGAGCCAGCCTCATCAGCTACCTGCTGACTCATATTCTGATTGGGACCATTATCCTGTTTAAACAGAAGGTAATTTCTTCTTGCAGAATCACGGCTTGTGCGATGACTATGAATAAGTATGTGGAAGAGAACGTGTCTCAGAAATCCTACACGACCATCAAGTATTTCATGAAAATGCTAAGCAGCGTCAGCGAGACCCTGATCTTCATCTTCATGGGCGTGTCCACCGTGGGGAAGAACCACGAGTGGAACTGGGCCTTTGTCTGCTTCACCCTGGCCTTCTGCCTGATCTGGAGGGCGCTGGGTAATGAGCACGCATCTCCTCCATGGGCCTGGGAGTCTGGCATGGAAGGACTGGTCCTTCCTTCTTTCCCTCTGCTTGTGGTTGCTCTTGTTACGTCCCTTCATCTTAGGTTCTTGTCTTTCTTTTCTCCTTCCTCCAGCTCCTCCTCTTCTTCCTTATTCTCCACGTCCTCCTCATCCTCCTTTCCCTGCATCCTGACATATTTTTTTTCTTCCTGGAGTATTTTTATGGCTTTTGCTTTAAGTGGAATTAACCTCTCTTGGTGTCTCTGACTCCATGTTCTCACTCACTGTCTTGGAACAACACAGGGCCCAGAACCCAGTGATGTGAGCCAGGATGGTAGGAAAGGGCTTCTTCTGAAATACAGTAGATCCTCTGTGTATGAACTAATTTGGTTCAAAGAGCATGGTCATACATCCAATTTGTCAGTAAGTCTGACAAAGTTAGCTTAGGTACCCAACTAACACAATCAGCTATATAGTACTGTCCTATAATAGGTTTATGATACTTTGCACACAAACAGTTCTAATAAAAAACTAAAAAAAAAAAATAAAAGATTTTTAATCTTACTGTACCTTGAAAGGTACAGTAGTGACCATACAGCAGCTGGCATCCAGGGGCTGGCATCGAGTGAACAGGCATGAAGAGTTACTTCCTGGAGGAGGGAGAGGAGGTGGGAGATGATAGAGCTGAAAGATCGTCAGCAACAGGAGACGAAGGGCGAGCTGCACTTCACTCACGCCTGACATTGATTGCACATGTTCTGGTTCCTTACTGTGTTCAATTCTATGTACCCTCTTGAAAAAATGATCCTGTAACTTCTAGGTGGTAGCTCTTTTTATCTCATCATAGACGACATCCTGGGCTTAAAATGAAGACACTATACTAACTGTACTCTACAGAGTTGTGGTTGTTTAGTCGCTCAGTTGTGTCTGACTCTTTGCGACCACGTGGACTGTAGCCTGGCAGGCTCCTCTGTCCATGGGATTTCCCAGGCAAGAATCCTGGAGTGGGTTGCCATTTCTTCCTCCAAGGGATCTTCCCAGTCAGGGATTGAAACCACATCTCCTGCATTGGCAGGCAGATTTTTTTTTTTTTAACCACTGAGCCACCTGGGAAGGCCAGTCTGTAGGGTGATGTGCAGTAAAGTACAAAACCGCAGCCACTTGTAGAGGATGCAGGCACTTGACAAGTCACAGTGTAAGCCAGACAAGTGAACTCGTTTATGGTTAGACATGGGAACAAATGTTCACATCTTTGAAAGTTCGAAGCCTGAAAGTTCCTGTGTTGGAGACTTAACTGTACTTTGCCCTGAAACAGAAAACTCATCTTCCTGTTCCGGTGTCCTGGCCTGACACATTCCGTTCCCTTCGGTTTTGTTTTCCTTCTCAGGTGTCTTCGTCCTGACTCAGGTCATTAACTGGTTCCGGACAATTCCCCTGACCTTCAAGGACCAGTTCATCATTGCCTATGGGGGGCTCCGGGGGGCCATCTGCTTCGCGCTGGTGTTTCTCCTCCCGTCCTCAGTGTTCCCCCGGAAGAAGCTGTTCATCACGGCGGCAATCGTGGTCATATTCTTCACCGTCTTCATCCTGGTGAGTAGAGCTCTGTCTCCCAGCAAAGTCCCTCCTTTAACCAGGAGGAAAAAGGGTCACTTGGAGGGTCATCTGGAACTTCTCTCATAGGATGCCATGTTGCTGAGGTGTCTTGAGGCTTTGGTGGACTTTCTTGGTGGCTCAGTACTAAAGAACTCACCTGCCAGTGCAGGAGATATGGATCCGATCCTTGGATTGGAAACATCCCCTGGAGGAGGAAATGGCAACCCACTCCTCCAGCATTCTTGCCTGGAGAATCCCACGGACAGAGGAGCCTGGGGGGCTAGGAAGAAGAAATGAAAGTTGCTCCGTCCTGTCCAACTCTTTGTGACCCCATGGATAGCCCATGGAATTCTCCAGGCCTATCGTCTGTGGGAGTTGGACATAACTTAGTGACTGAACAACAGCAACAACTTGAGGCTTTGGTCATCAGGACAGGAGAGAGACAGTATTTTATCAGGTCACTGGATTGTGCAGCAGTCTCAGAGAGTCCAATTTGGTCACTTGGCCAGCACAGAAGAATTACTATTTAAGGAAACAGCTGTGTGAGCTGAGCTTCCTCCTGGAAACTTACTAACTGCTCTTGCTAATCCGTGGCATTTGTCTTCCTCGCTGACCTCGTAAAGGTGTGTGTCAACGCTAGCTGTGCTCTGACCTTCCAGCCGCTCTGGGGTGTAGGTTCACTGTAGAGCTCTGCATGGAGTGGAGGGAGGGGTGAGTGCAAGTTTAGCAGGGGGAGGGGCAGAGACTGTGGTAGGAGGGCATGGGCCTGAGTCAGGATCCTGACTTTGCAAGTTAACCAACCTCTTTAGGTTAATCCTCTGAGCGACCTTCACTTTGGGCTTCCCTGGTGGCTCATCTGGTAAAGAATCCACCAACAATGCGGGAGACCTGGGTTCAATCCCTGGGTTGGGAAGATCCCCTGGAAAGGGAATGGCTACCCACTCTAGTATTCTGGCCTGGAGAATTCTGTGGACTATATAGTCCGTGGGGTCATAGAGAGTCAGACACGACTGAGAAACTTTTACTTTATATTAATCATCCAGCTCTTAAGAGACTCTTATTTTGTGGATATTCATTTAGAAAATCAGAGATTGGAAATGGCAAGCCACTCTAGTATTCTTTCCCAGAGAATCCCATGGACAGAGGAGTCTGGTAGGCTACAGTCCATGGGGTCGCAAAGAGTCGGACACCACTGAGTGACTAACACACACACATTTAGAAAATATGCCTAGGGCTCCTGCCGTGTGCCAGACAGAGCTCTGGGCTTTTAGAATCCAAGAGTGAGCAAAATGTCCAGAAATATCCCCAACCCTGTGGTGGTTCTATTCCAGTGAAAGTCAATCTAGTAGGTGAGGCAATGAGAGTCTATGAGAAGGTGAAAGATGCTGGACTGTAAGAAACAGTAGGGTCTTCCCTGGTGGTGGCTTAGTGGTAAAGAATCTGTCTGTTAACGAAGGAGACACAGGTTGGATCCCTGGTCCAGGAAGAGCCCACATGCCACAGAGCAGCAAAGCCCATGCGCCACGACTGTTAAGCCTGTGCTCCAGAGCCTGGGAGCCACAGCTGCTGAAGCCTGAATGCCCTGAAGCCTGTGCTCCACAACAAGGGATGACCCTGCATCGAGAAGCCTGTGCACTCTTAACTAGAGAGTAGCTCTCAGTCACTGCAACTAGAGAAGGCCCATGCAAGTAGCAAAGACCCAGTGCAGTCAAAAGTAAATAATCATTAAAAAAATATAAAGGAAAGAAACAGTGGGGCTCAGGCCAGGGGAGGGGGAGCAGAGTTATAATTCTCGATTGAATAGTCATAGAAGGCAACAGTGAAAAATGTGGTATTTGAATAAAGGTTTGCAGGAGGTAAAGGGATTAGCTAAGCTGAAGGACATTCCAGGCAAAGGGGGCTAAAGAGGAAGATCTGAAGGCAGTGTGGTTATGGACCACATGGCTGCAGGGGAGTGCAGTGTGGGACACAGGAGGCGAGGGAGGGTCTGGGGTCCTGGGTCAGGTGGGGTCAGGTGGGCCGGTGTCAGGACATGGGCTCTTCTCCAGGTGAAATGGGAGCAGCATGGGACGTTTGGTGCGGCTGTGGGTGTGCTTTGCTTTTAAAAGCATCCCACTGACCACTGTGGGGAGGGACAGTGAAGATGAGCCGGTACGGTGG
>SJYT01002532.1:0-12288 GCA_006410635.1 Cephalophus harveyi | reverse complement strand
GCCAGTTAGCAGACAAAGCAGGAGGATGGCGGCCAGGCGGCTGGGGTCCTGGTTCCACCTGATTCCTGAAGGTGGAACCTGCAAAACCCCCTGATGGGTTCAGTGTGGGGTGGCAGGAAAAGGAGCCATGAGGGACCGGGCTGCGGGTGGCAGGTGGGAGGGGCCGGGGCTGTGAGACCTGCGGGTGGGGGTGATGATACCTGAGCCTGGAGTCCGGGAAGGAGCTGGGTCAGCAGCACAGGGCTGGGATCCACAGCTGGGAAGCTGGAAGTGATCACCAAGGGGGTGAAAATCCATTGAGGAAACCAAGAGAGGACCAGTAACTGGGCTCTGGGGCAACCCAACCTTAAGAGCCTGGGAGGAGACGAGGCAGGCGAGGAGACCGAGGAAGAGTGTGAGTGACACTCACCGTAAGGAAACCAGGAGATGTTTTGTTTGATATTTTAAAAGATATTTTCTTTTCCAGGTAGTCACAAAATGCTTTCTAGGTGCCTGACTCAGATGTAAGCACCCTTGATGTTAGCTCTTTAAATCCTCATAACTGTTCTAAGGCACACCCTCTGGGAGGAATCACTGTCTTTGCTCCCATTTCATATACAGGGAACCTGAGACACTGAAGCCCAAGTGAAGACCTTCCCCCAGGTTTACACAGCCAGGAAAAGGTAGCTCAGGGGGGTCGAGAGCAGTTTGGTCTTAACTCTAAAAGTGCCTGCGAGACTTCTCAGTGGTTAAGACTCCTGGCTTCCAGTACAGGACGTGTGGGTTCCATCCCTGGTCAGTGAGCTAAGATCCCACCTGCCTCACGGCCAAAAAACCAAAGCATAAAACAGAAATAATATTGTAACAGATTCATAAAGACTTTGAAAAGGGTCCATGTTTAAAAAAAATCCTTAAAGATAGAGCAATAAAGTACCTGCTGGAGTGGCCAGGGCAGAGTGAGTGTATTGTATGTCCTGCTATTTCTTCTTCCAGTTACCTCTCCACGGAGCAGTTCATCCTTCACTCACTCATGCCTGCCAACACTGTGGACGGTAGTTTGTTCAGGCTAAGGAATCTTGGGGAGGAAGGAAAGAGGAAGCCTGGGGAGATCGTTCCCCGAGTGGAGAAACGGCCACTGTCCCCCAAGGTCCTTGTCTCCAGCATCTTTGCCACGCACTGCCTTCCAGTGACTTCTTCCTTGTTGTGCTGGGCATGGGAAAGATTGGGGGCAGGCAGAGAAGGGGACTACAGAGGATGAGATTGCTGGATGGCATCACTGACTCAATGGACGTGGGTTTGAGTGGACTCCGGGAGTTGGTGATGGACAGGGAGGCCTGGTGTGCTGCAGTTCATGGGGTCGCAAAGAGTCGGACACGACTGAACGACTGAGACAAGGGCTATCCTAGGTGCACGATCTCATTTCATCCTCCAGACAAGCCCTGGTGAAGGAGATCAGTGGGTCCCCCAGCTGAGGAAGCTGAGGCTCAGAGAGGGCGAGCGAGCTGATCAGGGCACAGGTGGGTGAGTGATGGAAGCTGGGGGTGAGCCGGGGACCCTGTCTCCAGAGACAGGCTCAGAACCTTGGGGTTCTGCTGACCTCCGAGAGAAGAGAGTCTTTACCAGGTTATGGTTAGGTATAGTTCATTTGATTAACATACTAATTGGGTTCAGACATCTGCGTTTGGTTAGAGCTCCTGTCGTAAATGCAGGGAGACAGCGTGGAGCCTCTGGGTGGAGAGAAGCAGAGACCCTATCTCCATCTTCTCACACTGTGTTTATCCAAGTAGCTGCTCTCAGAGTAGTGGGGAGATGATGCTATGAAATGAATCCATTTTTAAAAAATTATTTTTAATTGGAGGGTGACTGCTTTACAATATTGCATTGTTTTCTGCTGTATATCAACATGAATCAGCTATCGGTATATGTATGTCCCCTCCCTCTTGAGGCTCCCTCCCGCCTCCCACCCCAGCCCACCCTCTAGGGTGTCACAGAGCTCTGGTTTGAGCTCCCTGCATCATACAGCAAATTCCCACTGGCTGTCTACTTTGAATATGGTGATATATACTGAATCCATGTGTGTAACTCTTTGTTTTATATCAGAGTATAGTTGAGCAACAGGGTTGTGCTAAACAGTGTGTTTTCAGCTGTGCAGCAAAGTGATTCCATTATACATGTAACTCTTCCTTTCTAAACGATGCTTAATATTACATAACAGCCTACGTAGGAAAAGAGTTTGAAAAAGAAAGTGAATCTTGCCTTGAGTGTTTTAATGTTGCAACAGCAGCTTAGGGCAGAGTGGTTGCGGGGACAAGTCAGACCAAGGGTGTCACTCTCCTCCTCTTCCCAAGCCTGCTGCTCTGTCCTTACACCCCACCGGAAGCCCTGGCCAGGCTGAGTCAGTGCTCTGGACTCCCCTCCACACTCTCAGAGCTCAAGGTGTCATGTCTGAGTGTCAAATATAAAAATAGAACCGTGTCAGTCTAGAGCAAGTAGCAGCCGGGTCATTTGGAGATGAATCTATCCGCACTTATTATCTACACAAATATCCACAGTGTAGTAACAGCCCCCTGCCCCAACACCATGGGTGAGGCTTTGTAAAATGAAATAAAAAAGGCTGAATAAAAAGATGTAATCCGAGAGAGGACACACAAAATGCAAGCTCAGATTTTAGATAGTATTGAATAGGTCGGACAGATGGAGAATTACCCTTCTACACTCAGAACAGACATCAATAGGATAAAGAAAAATGTTACGATAAATTTATACTATTGACTCATTGAATGTGTGTGCATAGGTGGTTAATGTAAGGTATTATTATTCTTGGTATTTTGGATTTTTTGAAATTGAAGCTCAACCAAAAGATACAAGTGAGGTTTTGATTCCCCATGTTAGAAGACTGCGCATCCACTTTGAATGAACACCGTGTATATCAGTAGTTAACACTGATTTAAAAAGTTTTTAATGTGTCAAGTTAAAAAAGAGCAGTGTGTCTGTAAATAAGTTCATTGTGGGAGCGATAAATTGGGAGTTTAGAATTAACATATAAACACTACTATGTATAGAAAATAAGATAATCAATAAGGAACTACTCCACACAGGAACTCAGTACTCTGTAATAACCTATATGGGAAAAGAATCTGAAAAAGAATAGATACATGTAAATGTATAATGGGAACACTTTGCTGTATACCCCAAAATAGCACAACATTGGAAATCAACTGTGCTGTGCCGTGTGCTCAGCCGTGTCTGACTCTTCGAGACCCCATGGAATGCCAGGCTCCTCTGTCCATGTGATTCTCCAGGCAAGAATACTGGAGTGGGTTTCCTTTCCCTTCTCCAGAGGATCTTCCTGACCCAGGGATTGAACCCAAATTGCAAACAGACTCTTTACCATCTGACCCAGAACATTGAATGAGTAAACAATTCTGATTGCTCGTATGTGTACATTCAGTTTCATTTAAATGAGGTTGGTAATGACATAGACAATATAAGCTGTCTCTCTGGTTTTCAAATGATCATCCAGATTGAGAAGAGCTAGAGCCCAGTAGTGGAAAGTGCAGGTTTTGGAGTAAAGGTATTCTGGGTCGGTGTTCTAACAGCCTCCATGAGCCTCTGTTTGCTTTGCTTACTGTAAGATCTGAATCATGGAATCTCCCTCCCAGGCAATACAGAGGAAATATGTATGTAAACACAATATCTGATGCCAGTATTGAACCTGGGGATTTTCCCTGTCTTCATCATAACATTAAGTAAAACGATATTTAAAAAAAGGAAAACTCAACTCCTTTCAATGTATTTTAGAGCCCAATCATTATTATTTGGTTAGTCTTTATAATTATAGAGCAGATTGTCACAATTTTGCAGATTCATTCAGTTATTAACTAGAAGCCCATCAAGGAGCACGGTTGACAGGAATTGCAAGAATGGAGTCGCCTTTTGCCTCCATAGTAGACTGGTTTCATAATCGGCTGTTAAGTCATTGCCTGGAACTGTGAGGTACCTGGATTTGCAAGTTCACAGGCTCCTCCTTGAATACTTTTATGGTTGCCACCCTACTTACCTCATCCTAAAATGGGGTAGGTAGGATTTATTTATTATTCTAAAATAAACACTGTAATTACAACTGTATTTATGAATATCTCTGATCAAAATTGGAATGTGAGAAAGCCTTATACAGGATACCATGATAGTAATATTTTTTAATGAATGAAAACAGTTTCTTCAAGTTGTTCTGGAAGTTTTCTGCTAAATCAGCAAAGAAATATAAAGCCATACCCGCTCACCCCTGCCACAGCACCCCACCTTTTTTTTTTTTATAAAATTTAATTCCAAAGAAAACAAAAGAAAATTCTTCCCAAAGAACAAACCCAAAGAATGCACCTTATTTAATCAGACAGCAGTTCCTTTTTCTTTCCCACTTTGCTGGGAGGAGAAGAGTGAGGGTTTGAGGGTGGGCAGAAAGCAGAGATGGCACGTTCGTGCATGCTAAGTCACTTCAGTCATGTCCGACTCTTTGTGACCCCATGGACTGTAGCCGGCCAGCCTCCTCTGTCCATGGGATTCTCCAGGCAAGAATACTGGAGTGGGCTGTTATTTCCTCCTCCAGGGATCTCCCCACCCAGGGATCAAAATCCTGTCTCCTTTGTCTCCTGCTTTGGCAAGTGGTTTCTTTACGACTAGAGCTGTCTGGGAAGCCCAGGGGAAAAATAAACCTCACTGCGCTGATATGTTTCCTGGGGCCACTGCATAACCATTCCTCTCTGCCAGGCCTGGCTCTAGGGTGTTGTGTTTATTGCACCAAAGCTGCATGAAAGTATGAAAATTTAACTTATGCTTTGTAAATATGTCTTTCAGTGGTTTGTTGGAAAACTAAGGGATTTCTTTATTTTTTAACCCACATGGCTAGACATAAAATGAACATACACAAATTCATCCCATTTGGTAATTAAAAAAGAAAACATAAGCACCTACAGAAGACTAGTGAAAAATAGAGAAAGACTGTATATAGCACTAGAATATGTGTGCTAAGTGCATGCTAAGTTGATTCAGTTGTGTCTGACTCTTTGTGATTTTATGGACTGTAGCCTGCCAGGCTCCTGTAGCCCATCAGACCTGGGTTGGATCCCTGGGTTGGGAAGATCCCCTGGACAAGGAAAAGGCTACCCACTCCAGGATTCTGACCTGGAGAATTTCATCAACAACAGTCCATGGGTGGCAAAGAGTCAGATATGACTGAGCGACTTTCATTTTCACTTTGAACTGCAAGATCAAATCAGCCCATCCTAAAGGAAATCAACCTTGAATATTCATTGGAAGGACCGATGCTGAAGCTTGAAGCTCTAATACTTTGGCCACCTGATGTGAAGAACCAACTCATTGGAAAAGACCTTGATTCTGGGAAAGACTGACGGCAGGAGGAGAAGGGGCCCACAGAGGATGAGATGGTTGGATGGCGTCACCGACTCAATGGACATGAGTTTGAGCAAACTTTGGGAGATAGTAAAGGGCAGGGAAGCACACTAGGCTTGGTGTGCTGCAGTCCGTGGAATCCAAATGAGTTGGACACGACTTAGTGACTAAACAACAGCAACAGTCAGCTATACTCCAATATAAAATAAAAAATAAAGTTAGGGAGTGAAAAAAAAGACAGTGTCAATGTTCCATTGCATCTCATCAATACTTTTATTGTTATAAATATAAGACACTGTCTTATTAACCGAATGGATACTGGTAGGTAAAAGCATATGAAACAGTACTTTGTATACTGAGAACACACTATATCATTTTATAAATAGCATGGACTTTGCTGATTTTTTCCCCTAGAGCTATTATTAACCTTGAGGCTTCATGGAATCTGAAACTCATGAAATCACCCATCACTGCAAACCATGTGCTGATACCTATTTTCAATCACATAAGTTAAAGATGGCAGATTATGTGTTGACTGAAAAATGGTTATTACCACCTATGTTATTTCAAAGTGGCAGATGGAAATACAGGTGGAACACAAGGTGTGTCTTATTCCAGATTTGCTTAAAATCATTCATGCTTTAGAAAATTAAAGATGAAAAATGCTTGAAGCTGGATTGATGGAACAAAATTAACGACCTCCTTTAAAATATCTGTGTCTCACAGTTTATATTATCAAGTGAAAGTGTTAGTCGCAAAGTCGTGTCCCACTCTTGGCAACCCTGTGGTCTGTAGCCCGCCAGGCTCCTCCATCCATGGGATTTCCTGGGCAATAATACTGGAGTGGGTAACCATTCCCTTCTCCAGGGGATCTTCGACCCAGGGATCAAACCTGCGTCTCCAGCATTACAGGCAGATTGTTTACTGTCTGAGCCACCGAGGAAAGACTTAAAGATGTGCAGAGAGATGAAATAGCAATCAAATTCGTGTCAGGGAGCATCTCTTCCCCAAGTCCAGTGACCCCATGAATTCTTCATGCCCAGTGGGAGCAGCCATCTGCCAACCAGGCGAGTAACTTGGGGATCCTCCTTGAGCCCACATTCTCACCCCTTCCTTACCCTGGCCTATTTTAGTATCCATATCACATAGTTTTAAGCATTAGCTGAGAGTTTATTTTGGTAGCTATAAGTTCACCACCATTCTCTTTTGTCTAAATTTTTCTGGTTATATTTACTCTTCCAGGTTAATTCGGAACATTTTCTTGACTTCTAAATATTCAAGTTCTGTTTAAAATCCTTTAGAACATGTGACTGGAATTGTATTGCATATACATTGAGATAAAATTGTCATCATGATGGTGTTATATAATGCTATCTAGGAATTGTGTCTTTTTAAAACTCAAATATTTTCAGTATCCTTTAATTACATTTATAGTTCTCTTTGTAAAGGTTTTGTGCATCTCATAAGTAGGATTATATATTTCATGCATATGCAGAGAGAGATATAATTTTATATATATATATTTAGTATTTATATAGTATTATGTATATGATGGGCTTCCCAGGTGGCTCAGTGGTAAAGAATCTACCTGCCAATGCAGGAGATACAGGTTTGATTCCTGGGTCAGGAATATCCTCGGGAGGTGGAAATGGCAACCCACTCCAGTATTCTTGCCTGGAGAATCCCCATGGGCAGAGGAGCCTGGCGGGCTATGGTCCATGGAGTCACAGAGTTGGACACAAGTCAGCACCGCAGCACAACATCTTGTAAGGTTCAGATCCAGGGTTACTTTTCTACAGAGCCTTCCTTGACCTGCTCCCTGTGTATCCCTCTCTTCCTGCTTCTACTCTGTTAACTGTTCTGTGTGTATCCTTCTCCTCACAAGACTATAACGTCCTCAAGCTGAGGTTCTTAACTGTCCATCCCTCTGACATGGACACCGTAAAAGCTCCATTCAGATTGTTTAACAGATTAATGAATGAATCATTGAAATGTTTCCTGTGAATAAGACAAGTAGACGATTCCTCTGAACTGGATGAGCCTTTATTATTTCTGAGGATTTTCCTTTTCTTAGAATGACAGAGTATCACATTTTCAGTTTCTTGCATCCTGTCCACATTTTGTTTGTAGTAGCAGCTTTTGGGACATGGCCCTCTGAAAATATGCCAGCTTTCAAAGAGGAAGGAAAAATTAACAAAATGTTACTTATGCTCCGTTAAGTCTTGGGGGCAGGGTATCTTTTGTTGGTTATCAAGTATTAGGAGTTTACAAGTTATTCTTGAGTTTTATGAGGTTTTCCTCCCCCCTTCTTTTGTGCAGGGAATAACTATCCGACCACTGGTGGAGTTCCTTGATGTTAAGAGGTCCAATAAGAAACAGCAAGCTGTCAGTGAGGAAATCCATTGTCGGGTAGGTGTTAATGTAGCAGATCAATTTAAATGGTCAAAGGGAAAATTATGGGATTAAGTCAGACAGCTTGACACCATGGTCTCACTTCCTGAAGAAGAGGTAACTGGCAGAGGGTGATGGGGTGTGGGGGGTGGGCTGAGGAAGAGGTGAATTGAGGGTAGAATGAACATAGCCCCCCGTGTGTACACCTGCAGGAATACAGGGACAAGGAATCCCGTTTTAGCCCTTACTTCAGCCTGAAATGTTTCTACTGAAAAATTGTGACCATATTTCATAGTTTCCAAAAGTACAAACTCTTGTCTTAAACAATATGAATTCTAATTATCGATATGACAAACATCTCATGAACTTGTTTGAAGATGAATTGTTGTCTTATTTGTTTTCAGTTAAAACTCAAGCAAACCAAAACCAAAAAGTATCAGCATCTTTGAAGTTTAGGCATGACAGAAATAGTAGTAGTATTTCTATTAGAATTCTATAAATTTCTGTAGTTATAATTTCTACACACAGAAATAATCACTATTATTTCTATAAGTAGGAATTAATAATTTCTGTAAATAGAAACAGAAATGACTGATTTCAGGTAAAAATTAATCAACCAGCTGGCTTTTTCTGTTTTAGTTTTTTGATCACGTGAAGACCGGGATTGAAGATGTTTGTGGTCATTGGGGTCACAACTTTTGGAGAGACAAGTAAGAAGGCTTTAAGTGGCTCTGGATCAGTCTGGGAGCAGGACACACTGACTTGTGTTATTTTTCAGACTTTCAGATCTTTCCTATTATGCCATAGTCTGTCCTTTAAGATAAAGTTTGGCTCTCATAGAGGCTTAGAACAATAGTAGTTTTAACAAGGTAGAAGCTTATTTCTCTCTTATGTAAGTATCAGATAGGCAGTGTACCATTAACAGGTGAATTATGCTCCACAGACTCCTCATGTTCCCAGGACCCTTGCTCCACCAAGAACCTCCATTTCCAAGGTTGCCTTTCAGACCAAAAATGGCTGCTGCGGCACTAGCTATTATTTGCAGATTCCAGGAAGAAAGTCAACAAAGAGACAAAGAATATGTACTAGCTTCCTCCTAATCAGAGTTATCAGAGGCCTCACTCAGTTCTTCCAGTTGAATCACATGGCCTGGCCTTGCATGACCAGAACTAATTATATGGGCATTTCTCACTGTGGGGGTGGCCGAGGAATGCACTCTGTATGGTTTAAAACTGGGGGTTCCATTACTGTCTGTTCTTCCACACATGTTGAAGGGCTTTGTCAAATGCAGAGCTCCAGAGCACCTGAGGAGATACACAGACTTGCAAAAATAGCAAATATTTTTAAAGTTACACTTCTCTGAAAAATTATGTGCATTTACATAGATGTGTGGGCTTCCCAGGTGGCACAGTAGTAAAGAATCTGCATGCCAATGGGTTTGATCCCTGGGTTGAGAAGATCCCCTGGAGGAAGAAATGGCAACCCACTCCAGTATTCTTGCCTGAAGAATTCCATGGACAAAGAAGCCTGGTGGGCTATAGTCCATGGGATCGCAAAGACTTGGACACGACTAAACATGCACGCACACACATAAATGTGTATCTCTCTCTATGTATATATAATTTATGTGGTGGTTTAGTCGCTAAGTTGTGTCCGACTCTTGCGACCCCACGACTGTAGCCTATCAGGCTCCTCTGTCCGTGGATTTTCCAGGCAAGAATACTGGAGCGGGTTGCCCTTTCCTTCTCCAGGAGATCTTCCCAACCTAGGTATCAAACCCGGATCTCCTGCATTGCAGGCAGATTCTTTACTGTCTAAGCTTATATATAATTTATATGTACATATATATATACACACACACACACACATATGAGTGTATCAGTTCAGTTCAGTTCAGTCGCTCAGTCATGTCTGACTCTTTGCGACCCCATGAATTGCAGCACGCCAGGCCTCCCTGTTCATCACCAACTCCCGGAGTTCACTTAAATTCACGTCCATTGAGTCGGTGATACCATCCAGCCATCTCATCCTCTGTCGTTCCTTTCTCCTCCTGCCCCCAATCCCTCGCAGCATCAGTCTTTTCCAATGAGTCAACTCTTTGCATGAGGTGGCCAGCGTACTGGAGTTTCAGCTTTAGCATCAGTCCTTCCAAATAACACCCAGGACTGATCTTGTTTAGAATGGACTGATTAGATCTCCTTGCAGTCCAAGGAACTCTCAAGAGTCTTCTCCCACACCACAGTTCAAAAGTATCAATTCTTCGGCACTCAGCCTTCTTCACAGTCCAACTCTCACATCCATACATGACCACTGGAAAAACCATAGCCTTGACTAGACGGACCTTTGTTGGCATTTTTACTTAATGTTATGATGAAGACAGGGAAAATCCCCAGGTTCAATACTGGCATCAGATATTGTGTTTACATACATATTTCCTCTGTATTGCCTGGGAGGGAGATTCCATGATTCAGATCTTACAGTAAGCAAAGCAAACAGAGGCTCATGGAGGCTGTTAGAACACCGACCCAGAATACCTTTACTCCAAAACCTGCACTTTCCACTACTGGGCTCTAGCTCTTCTCAATCTGGATGATCATTTGAAAACCAGAGAGACAGCTTATATTGTCTATGTCATTACCAACCTCATTTAAATGAAACTGAATGTACACATACGAGCAATCAGAATTGTTTACTCATTCAATGTTCTGGGTCAGATGGTAAAGAGTCTGTTTGCAATTTGGGTTCAATCCCTGGGTCAGGAAGATCCTCTGGAGAAGGGAAAGGAAACCCACTCCAGTATTCTTGCCTGGAGAATCACATGGACAGAGGAGCCTGGCATTCCATGGGGTCTCGAAGAGTCAGACACGGCTGAGCACACGGCACAGCACAGTTGATTTCCAATGTTGTGCTATTTTGGGGTATACAGCAAAGTGTTCCCATTATACATTTACATGTATCTATTCTTTTTCAGATTCTTTTCCCATATAGGTTATTACAGAGTACTGAGTTCCTGTGTGGAGTAGTTCCTTATTGATTATCTTATTTTCTATACATAGTAGTGTTTATATGTTAATTCTAAACTCCCAATTTATCGCTCCCACAATGAACTTATTTACAGACACACTGCTCTTTTTTAACTTGACACATTAAAAACTTTTTAAATCAGTGTTAACTACTGATATACACAGTGTTCATTCAAAGTGGATGCGCAGTCTTCTAACATGGGGAATCAAAACCTCACTTGTATCTTTTGGTTGAGCTTCAATTTCAAAAAATCCAAAATACCAAGAATAATAATACCTTACATTAACCACCTATGCACACACATTCAATGAGTCAATAGTATAAATTTATCGTAACATTTTTCTTTATCCTATTGATGTCTGTTCTGAGTGTAGAAGGGTAATTCTCCATCTGTCCGACCTATTCAATACTATCTAAAATCTGAGCTTGCATTTTGTGTGTCCTCTCTCGGATTACATCTTTTTATTCAGCCTTTTTTATTTCATTTTACAAAGCCTCACCCATGGTGTTGGGGCAGGGGGCTGTTACTACACTGTGGATATTTGTGTAGATAATAAGTGCGGATAGATTCATCTCCAAATGACCCGGCTGCTACTTGCTCTAGACTGACACGGTTCTATTTTTATATTTGACACTCAGACATGACACCTTGAGCTCTGAGAGTGTGGAGGGGAGTCCAGAGCACTGACTCAGCCTGGCCAGGGCTTCCGGTGGGGTGTAAGGACAGAGCAGCAGGCTTGGGAAGAGGAGGAGAGTGACACCCTTGGTCTGACTTGTCCCCGCAACCACTCTGCCCTAAGCTGCTGTTGCAACATTAAAACACTCAAGGCAAGATTCACTTTCTTTTTCAAACTCTTTTCCTACGTAGGCTGTTATGTAATATTAAGCATCGTTTAGAAAGGAAGAGTTACATGTATAATGGAATCACTTTGCTGCACAGCTGAAAACACACTGTTTAGCACAACCTTGTTGCTCAACTATACTCTGATATAAAACAAAGAGTTACACACATGGATTCAGTATATATCACCATATTCAAAGTAGACAGCCAGTGGGAATTTGCTGTATGATGCAGGGAGCTCAAACCAGAGCTCTGTGACACCCTAGAGGGTGGGCTGGGGTGGGAGGCGGGAGGGAGCCTCAAGAGGGAGGGGACATACATATACCGATAGCTGATTCATGTTGATATACAGCAGAAAACAATGCAATATTGTAAAGCAGTCACCCTCCAATTAAAAATAATTTTTTAAAAATGGATTCATTTCATAGCATCATCTCCCCACTACTCTGAGAGCAGCTACTTGGATAAACACAGTGTGAGAAGATGGAGATAGGGTCTCTGCTTCTCTCCACCCAGAGGCTCCATGCTGTCTCCCTGCATTTACGACAGGAGCTCTAACCAAACGCAGATGTCTGAACCCAATTAGTATGTTAATCAAATGAACTATACCTAACCATAACCTGGTAAAGACTCTCTTCTCTCGG
>SJYT01002525.1:22294-46311 GCA_006410635.1 Cephalophus harveyi | reverse complement strand
AGAAGGGGACGACCGAAGATGAGATGGCTGGATGGCATCAAGGACTTGATGGACGTGAGTCTGAATGACCTCCGGGAGATGGTGATGGACAGGGAGGCCTGGCGTGCTGCGATTCATGGGGTCGCAAAGAGTCGGACACGACTGAGTGACTGAACTGAACTGATAATAAGATCAGGGCCTTCCCAAGGGGCACAATGGTAAAGAATCTGCCTGCCATTGCAGGAGACACAGTAGACATGGGTGTGATCCCTGAGTTGGGAAGATTCCCTGGCGTAGGAAGTGGCAACCCACCATTTTCCAAATATGTCTAAAATACATGGTTTTTTAGACTTTGTATTCCCTGTTATCAATATATAGATATTTAATTAATATTTAGTTGTGAAAAAGTGAAAGTGTCAGTCACTCAGTTGTGTCCCACTCTTTGTGACTCATATTCCACAGCTTGCTGGCCTTGTAGGAAGTGGCAACCCACCATTTTCCAAATATGTCTAAAATACATGGTTTTTTAGACTTTGTATTCCCTGTTATCAATATATAGATATTTAATTAATATTTAGTTGTGAAAAAGTGAAAGTGTCAGTCACTCAGTTGTGTCCCACTCTTTGTGACTCATATTCCACAGCTTGCTGGCCTCCTCTGTCCATTGGATTCTCCAAGCAAAGATACTAGAGTGGGTAGCCATTCCCTTCTCCAGGAAATCATTTTTCCCTCAGTGTTTAGAAATTTGGGTGGAATCTCGCATACAAAGTAACTAGGACAATTTGGATTTCAGAGCCCTCCACCCAATGTAGGCCATGTCAGGAGTACAGTGTCCAGTTTCAGATGTCTCACCATCGACAAAGCATCCACAGAGAATTAGCAGGATGTTGAGAGAACTGGCCAGGCCATCTGAGAAATGCTTTAGGAAAATAAGGCTCTTCTTCTAGAAAATCAAAGAAATGGAAGGATTCCTAAAGGTCATCTGGTCCAAGTGCTTGATGTGAGAGCTTTCAGATTCCCCAGCAGATGTTACAAAGAAGCTTTGCCTGTCCTTACTGAGACTAACTATTCCAGTGGGATTCTTTTCCTTTGCTCTCCAGGAAAAAAGGCTCTATAGTTGAGACAGCTAAATAGGGAAATATAATTCCTGCTTTATTTCTCTAAAGCCATGATTTTGAAACTCAACTATAGACAAGTATCTTTCTGTTCTGAAGAACAGAAAGAGTCTGTTGCTGAGTTTTCAAGATCCTAAAGTTTTGCCCCACAATATATATACTAATTTTATTTCTCTCCATTGTACAGACAAGCTAATCTGACTCCATTCTACACAACAGAGTGTTCTCATTCTGTTCTAGCAGCTATTTTGGGTTTCTATTGCTGTGTAGCAACCCCCTGCAAAACCAGGTGGCTTTAAAACAGCACTTTTATTTTTTATTCACAAGATTCTGTGGATCAGGAATTCAGGAAGGATTCAGATGGAATGTTTTTGGCTTTATCTGATTTCATTAGCAGTCATTCATTTAATAGTCACATTTGAATATTAGAACATAAAGAATACAATCTTTATAGTAACTTCATTGCAGTATTTTTATAAAGGTATGAATCTATTTAGTCCTTTATTGATGGGTATTTAGATTGTTTCTAATTTTTTTCACCATTGCCAACATAACTGTACTTAATAATACTCTTTGAGAACTTATTTGGATGGGTCTCTGTTGTATAAAGTTCTACAAAAATTTATAATTAAAATATAAATATTTGAAACATGTGTACTAGTAGAATTTTGGGTCTATAACCTACACTAACAGCACTTGAATAGGCACTTATCTTTTAATTTTTATATTTATGTTTTCATGCTTTTGAGTTTTCATCTGATTAAAACAAAATATTAATACTGCTGTATTTAATATTTCAGTGCCTATACTGGTGAGGCAGAGATCTCAAGGAAATTACTGCTGTTGAATGTAAATAAGTTATTTATTGTTTTGTTGAAGGAGTTATATTTCCAATGTGCAGTGCATTATGCTTTGTTTATTTTACATTTTTTGATGCAAATGACTTGCCATCTTAATCTCAGAGTACATCAGAAACAGAGTGATAGAAACTTTGTCAAAACTACCAATGCTCAGAATTTTTATTTTTTGAAATTACATGGGTCGAATAGCAAGCAGATTATTTAAGAGGTACAAAATAGCATCAGAGAGCTTTTGGAAAAGAGAATTTTATATACATCTGACCATTAACGACTTCTGAAATCTTTAGCTCACAGAAAGAAAACTATACTAGAAACAAAACAAAAATATGTTCACTAATGCCTCTTTCAATTAGTCTTTGTTTTTAGTATAAAATATAGAGTGTATTTGGTTTTTATTTCAAAAATGCATAGAATCTATTGAATTCCAGCTGATACTGCTCTAGGCAAATTTTTAAGATTTTCCATTGTATAATGAAAATCTTATTTACATTACTTTGCATCATATTTCTGTGTTGTATAGTTATCAAATAAACTATTTAGGAGTTATATGGGGGAAGTTTAGGGGGGAAAACCCTCAACCATCTTCCTGGGGTTTTGTTTGTTTTCTTTCTCTCTTTTTTCATAAAATGTTTATAAAATGGGCAAGTCTAGGGAAACTTTCTAATTTGTGGATGGCGGTTCCAAGCTGTGCCTATACAGTTTAATGACTGCTTAGCTCCAAAATATATAAACACATTACCCTTCTACATAGCAAAATGTCCAGGAGAAGGCAATGTAGAAGAAATGAAGCAGAAGAAAATATATTGCACCATTTTCTTTTTTCCATTTAATTTAAAATTGATATAAAGTGTTTTCAGCTTTGAGGAGCTAGTGAATGCTTTCCACTTGCTGCTTCCTCATTTTATCTTAGATGCCGTTGGCCAATATACCAACCCTACACAGCTTCTGGGAAAGTCTTCTCAGGCAGATTTTGAAGGAAGATACAGTCTTTCCTCTGAGAGTCAGCAGCTAAAATTCTTATTACTTATTTTGAAGATAAATGATTTTTTATTTTAAGAGTGTGTACTGTCTCTTATACACATCTAGATGTGTATAAGAGACAGTTAACAAGGTTTGTAGGTAAATATTTGTAATATGTTCAAATAACAATCTTTTAGAATTTGCCTTTAAATTAAGGATACTATTTATTATTGCATCAGTGTTTTATTATATTGGTTAATTTCTCTTAAATAATGTTAAGTAACTTTTGAGTAATCTGAAACTCACAAAGATGTATTTCTTAAAAAATAGTTAAATTTCCTTGATGTCATTGAGTTTATGAAATGGTACTAGGCACTATAATAACTACTATTACAGTGAATAAAAATTAACACTAGCTGGTCACTTTGTATGTAAAGCTTTTCCTTCCAAACCTGACAGCATTTCAGGTCTTTTTAAGACTGAGAAAAAGGTCACTGATTTCTTTGGAAAAATAAATGGTTCAGTTTGAGATTGGGGGGTTACAATTTCTTTTGTTTTGATTTTAATTAATTTGTGTTTGTCTTTCTTGGATGAAAAGAAAAATGGAAGAAAGTTAGAATAGTAGGCAAAGCAAAGGCAGAGATTGATGAAGAAGCCATAGGCAAAACTTGAGTGGATGTATGATGATCAAGTAATAAGCAGAGGAAAAACATGTGCAACTTGAAGGAATGGGCCTTGTCTCTCTTATTTTACTATATAGTTTTAGAAGCTCGTAGTATGATAAGCATATAGAAGTGCTTAATAAATTTGCTGAATGAATAGATAAAAAATCAATGTCAGTCTATGAACTAAGTGCCCATCTTTAATCCAAATGGCAGGTTGTCCATCTCCAGATAATTCCCACATTAGGTGGGATGCATGAACATCCTTTAACATCTTCATTGAGTCTGCTGATTCACACAAAGAGTTGGATATGACTGAGCAACTTTCACTTCACTGGGGGTAGGAGAGAGATCTTGGACAAGACAAGAAAAATAATTATTCAATTATCTTAAATAAGTACTTGGTGTTCCACGCTGTCCTTCTTCTATAGAGTCTTTTCAAAGAAAATGGAAAAGTAAAGAAGTATGCTATTTGATGAGGAGGGAAATTTCAAACTGTCTACTTCTGTTTCAATGCTGTTTGTGATCCACAATAACATTATACTTTTAAAAAATGTAATCAAAAATGATTTCAATATCCAGTACCTTTTCTCTGAAGCAAGACTAGAGAACTACTCACCTAAGAAATCTGAATAAAGTCACTATTTATATGACACCACAGAAGAGTATTTAGTTAAGACCTAAAGAAATTAGATCTAAGTTCTGCATTGAAAAGCACATTTCTAAGCCTCAGTAACTTAGTAATGTCTAAATACAGTCTTTTTGACCAAGAAGGTTTCAAGTCAAAAGTGCACTGATGATTCAACCAAGCTTTAGGGTACTTGTTTCAAATATTACAGTATTATACATCCACATAAGCAGAAATGCAACACAAGAAAATATTACTACAAAAAGTTCTGAAAACTAAAGCAAAATCCTCTGGCAACAAAAACAATGCAAGGAGATTTCATATGCTCTGATTTATTCATAGCTGTGGGCTTCCTTAATGCTCCTCATATGGTGCATTAGTTCAAACATCCCAGATTACTGAAATGCATATTACTGATTTAAGTAAACTTCTGTATAAAGTTTTTATAGGAGGCTAATTTTGTACTGAATTTTGTCATATATTGGAAAAAGTGTGGAGATAGGAAAACTAAGTTCTAACTGGGCTCTGATTAGCTCAATGTCTGTTGAATATGTTATTCACAGAGCCTAATTTCTCTAGGACCTAAATATAAAATGAACCATTTTATTGCTAAAGTTGATCCTTTCTCAGCTATAAGGCCAAGTGGGAGTGGACATGTGGTTGGATTTTGAAAATTGAACTTAGCAGAAGGTAATTGAACTCATAGGTGATAAATCCAATAAATTTAAGCAATTTAACCAGAAAATTTAAATTAAAGGGAAGAATAGAGCCTGGCATAGACTGAGATAGAAATGTGGTTAGGAAAAGAGATAAGATGTTCTATTTGGGACAGGAAGGCTGTGGCTTAATGTCATTCTACTTATATACTTCAATTCTGGACACTCTGAGTGACCTCTTTTGAGTGTGCTAGAAGCTTGAGTGGGAGAGAATGGCAGATAAAAATACTATATCAAACCTAAAAAATTTGGTATCACCCTCTACCAGAACTATCATGCCTGGATGTCAAATCCATAATTCTCAGCAACATCAGGAAAGATTTTATATCGCAGGTTGTATTAGTTGGTTTCACTGGGCCAAATAAGCTTACCACCTGTTCCATGATGTGCCATATGTAGTGAGGTAATGGCAATAGGCTAGGAAGAGACATTGTGTAAAGATACCCACTGGGTCTATCTATATGACCAAGTGACAAAACAGACCTAAAATGGACTCTGCCCAGCTGATTCTGTTTCCTTGGCCATATCAATTGGCCATATCATATCCATTGTCTGTCTGAATGGTGGGTGCAATCTGTTTGAAACTCTGCTGCAGGGTAATTGCTGGGAAGTTCTGAATCAGCTACACTAGGGTGATCTGTCAACACTAGGGTTTGTCTTCTGCCAATGTGGTCCCCATCCTCACTGCAGATTCAGTGGCAAAACTGTTGAATGTGGAAAACTCAAGTACAGGGGAAAGACTATTAGCATGTCATCTAAACTGGGCTATTTTTAATTCCTGGAGGTTTCTGGGAGACTAGAAGATTAATAGGAAATGCTCACCTAGAATCTCCATGAAAGATTTCCCAATCACTCTGGGCAAAGTCTGTGCTTGCTTCACTTTCACACTTACACATTTGGAATATAGGAAAGTGGAGGTGGAAGAAACAAAGCCAGAAATAAAAGGGCAAGGGTTCAATATATGTAAATGTTTCTGTAGAAGTTGATAAAAAACACATGACTCTGAATGACTTCCAAAATATTGAATCCTATAAGACACTCAAAAAAAAAAAAAAAAAATGAATGATCTGAACACCATCTGTTTGTCCTTTTGGTACATGTGGTAATGGTCACTTATCTGACTACCTGTGGATATGGAAATGCATTTGAAATAATGAAGGACCCTCTGCTCTATTATAATGACAACTACCAGTGACACTTATAACCTTAGCAGCAGGTTAGAAACTATTTATGTCCACTCCCATTAAGAATTTTGCCTTTTTTGACACATCCATTTGGTTCTGTTTGAAAGAAAAAATCATTAGTCTGACCTAAAACCACAAATGAAGACCAACTTCTCTCAAGTAATTTGCATATGCTTAACTATTCATGAGTTCCCTGCTGAGCATCAGAGGTGGTTATCAATCTACCTACACCCTAAACTTCTATAGAATTCTCAGTTTCTGTTAAAGCATGCTCAATTCCCTGTGAAATAAAACTTGAGATGAGAAGCTTACTAGGCAGTGCTAACTTTTTCTTGGGAAGCATTTTGGCATTTTCTGCAAAGAATACAGTTTATCTATTCATTGAACAGATATTTATTAAGTAGCTACAAACTGCTGAGTACCTTGTCCAATTGTGGAACGTGTTGTGTATTAAAATTGATCTTATTTTAATAAGAATAGTATATTAAAATTGATCTTATTTACCATCATCTATTCTTTCAGCAGCATTCACAATCACTCCCTCCTCTTACCATAATTCAATTTGTCATTTGTTGATAGACGGGCTAGAAGACAAAATTTGGCAAAATACAAAACATGAAATATCTCCTATTTGAAACATGTGTACTAGTAGAATTTTGGGTCTATAACCTACACTAACAGCACTTGAATAGGCACTTATCTTTTAATTTTTATATTTATGTTTTCATGCTTTTGAGTTTTCATCTGATTAAAACAAAATATTAATACTGCTGTATTTAATATTTCAGTGCCTATACTGGTGAGGCAGAGATCTCAAGGAAATTACTGCTGTTGAATGTAAATAAGTTATTTATTGTTTTGTTGAAGGAGTTATATTTCCAATGTGCAGTGCATTATGCTTTGTTTATTTTACATTTTTTGATGCAAATGACTTGCCATCTTAATCTCAGAGTACATCAGAAACAGAGTGATAGAAACTTTGTCAAAACTACCAATGCTCAGAATTTTTATTTTTTGAAATTACATGGGTCGAATAGCAAGCAGATTATTTAAGAGGTACAAAATAGCATCAGAGAGCTTTTGGAAAAGAGAATTTTATATACATCTGACCATTAACGACTTCTGAAATCTTTAGCTCACAGAAAGAAAACTATACTAGAAACAAAACAAAAATATGTTCACTAATGCCTCTTTCAATTAGTCTTTGTTTTTAGTATAAAATATAGAGTGTATTTGGTTTTTATTTCAAAAATGCATAGAATCTATTGAATTCCAGCTGATACTGCTCTAGGCAAATTTTTAAGATTTTCCATTGTATAATGAAAATCTTATTTACATTACTTTGCATCATATTTCTGTGTTGTATAGTTATCAAATAAACTATTTAGGAGTTATATGGGGGAAGTTTAGGGGGGAAAACCCTCAACCATCTTCCTGGGGTTTTGTTTGTTTTCTTTCTCTCTTTTTTCATAAAATGTTTATAAAATGGGCAAGTCTAGGGAAACTTTCTAATTTGTGGATGGCGGTTCCAAGCTGTGCCTATACAGTTTAATGACTGCTTAGCTCCAAAATATATAAACACATTACCCTTCTACATAGCAAAATGTCCAGGAGAAGGCAATGTAGAAGAAATGAAGCAGAAGAAAATATATTGCACCATTTTCTTTTTTCCATTTAATTTAAAATTGATATAAAGTGTTTTCAGCTTTGAGGAGCTAGTGAATGCTTTCCACTTGCTGCTTCCTCATTTTATCTTAGATGCCGTTGGCCAATATACCAACCCTACACAGCTTCTGGGAAAGTCTTCTCAGGCAGATTTTGAAGGAAGATACAGTCTTTCCTCTGAGAGTCAGCAGCTAAAATTCTTATTACTTATTTTGAAGATAAATGATTTTTTATTTTAAGAGTGTGTATGCGGGCGTGTGTGTGTGTGTGTGTGTGTGTGTGTGTGTGTGTGTAATTCTTCATAGTCTTATCTTTGTTATGCAAAAGAACTTTTCAGCAGGACCTGGAAAGTTTAGCCATCTACCAACAAAATATTTGGTACATCAGCTTCAGAATGAAATGTCTGGATGTCAAGTTTTCTTACTGTATCCTACATTTTAGTATGCTGTATGCATAAGCAGTTGGTATGCAACTGAAAGAAAATTCTATATTTGAGAATGGAGGGAGGCTGAAAAGCATAATTAGAGTGAAATTCCTCTTTATTCTGTGTTGATTAATATAAAATACATGAGGAAAAGCTTAGCAATGTTTTTGAAACATAGTAGGGTTCAACAAAGTTGTATTTGAATTTGAATGTTATGAAGCCTCAATGTATTCCATGTTTTGGAGAAAAATAGCTAAGTATATTCATGCTTATGTAGAAGAAAGGAGTGTACATCTTGTCCAGACCAGAGCAGGTAATCTAACAAAAATTTTACTCTGGTACCAACTCTACTGGCAATGTGGCCGTAAGAACAGCAAACAATCCAGACTCTGTTCATGAATATGAGAGGGATTCAGAGACATGTGGCAATTGCCATTCTTCCTTTTGAACAACACACAATCCGAGAGAGGGTAATTGGCTGTCACTGTTTCTACCATTTACTTCTCAAGTCATTGAATACTCTGCTCACAGAGTGGCTTTTGCCTTCACTCCCCATGCAAACTGTTCATTCCAAAATCCACCACAAAGTCAGTGGCCAGTGAAAAGATCTGCTTTCATGACTCATTTTTTGAGATGCATTTGATACATCGCCTCTTTAAAACAGACCCTAACCTCTGCAGCCAATTTAGTTCCTTTCTCCTTTGTGTTCTCACAACAAAATTTTTATAATTCTGTTATTATAATAACTTTGTATGTTATATCTGTGTACAAAGTGGTTGTTCCAACTAGACATTAAGCTCCTTAAAAACAAATATTATTTATTCATTTTTGTAACACTAGCATGTAAAAGATATTCTGACCATAATGTAAACCATAGTATTCTAACAATACTTACTGAATGAGTGAATATAGAGATATCTGACCAGTTTTAGGACAGCCTTGTTGTACTCTATGATATAAAAAGCCCTATCACTTACATCAGGAAAATGAGTCAAAAGACTGCAATGATTTTTAGGCATGGCTTTCTCATACCAGCATATATAGCCTTTCTGGAATACCATTTTTTGTTGTTTTAAACCTCTGCTCCATCACTCATGTAACTAACATTAAGCATCTACAAACAGAAGTCTTTAATGACTCATTTCAGTCTGTACAATTTAGTAAAAAATTCTTGGGATTTTCCAGCATTTTTAGCATGCTATATTTTTCCAATATGCTCAGCTAAAACTCATATATGATATAGAGGCAACTGGTCTTTGACATCTTTAAAGTATCATCACTTTACTGAATGATCCGAAGGTGGTAGAAGGAAAGAAATGAGAGATGAAGGGATGAAAAATTTCCAAATGTATTTCTATTTCTTTATCAGAATAGGGGAAGTATTTCAAAATATGAATTCAGATTGATTTGATATTTAATGGCATTTGTGTTTCAATTGTTTGATTTTCCAAAAAGACAAAGTGTAAATTAAAAGCAGAATGTCAAACTGGAAAATAGTAATTCAGGTAGAAGATTATTTCTTTAAGGGAAAGAAACCCACTTAGAATTAAATTTTTAAATGTACAAAACCACACACACACACACACACACACACACACACACAGAAATTTGAATGGCCAGAAACAAGTTTAATTGATAACAGGATATTGCTTTATCTAGAACATGATGCTGTTTTTCACTGGTTTTAAGCTTTAGCTTTGTTTTGTTTTAGCTTTAAATTATAATAATCTGAATGGGCTGGCATAAGTTGAAACAAGCCTCCCCACAAACTACTCAGGAGTTTAACACAAATTTTCAAAACTGAAAAAAAAAATTATTCAAACTATTTTACTCAGAAATTCAAATTCTCTACATTATCCCACTGTAATGAATCAAATAAAAAACACAGTAAATTCTCAGGTCACATTTTTGAAACAACAATGCAATTAACTAAACAATTTTCAAAACTATAAAGCTTATACACACACTCACATGGGCATGCATATCAACACACACAGCAACCATTTTGAGAATTTTGAAAAAAAAATTACCAAAATTATGTTTCTTTAAATTACGACTGGGTTCACACATGTACCCGTGGCGGATTCATGTCAATATATGGCAAAATCAATACAATATTGTAAAGTAATTAACCTCCAATAAAAATAAATAAATTTATATTTAAAAAATTAAGACTGGGTTCAACAAGACATCAAAATGACAAAGTTACAGATAATGCTTAGACAATGTTGAAAAGTAGGCAATAATACATATTAATCCTCATTTGTAGACTCCTGATTCACAAGGAAGACTTCCACTTCAAGATTAGCAGACTGACCACATATATCATTTTCTTCCCTCTAAAGATTTCTTTGAAATGATAATAAACACATAAAACAGTTTAAACCAAAGTGAACAGAGAAATTGGGGATGTGGTTGTAGAGGGGACACTCAGTAAGCCTCAAGAGAGTTTATCAAATTTCTAGAATGTGAAAAAGCATGTGCAGGAGGAGCAAACAAGGAACAAGTCAGAGAGAACTTCCATCGGGAGTGTGACGAGATCTTCAGCCATTTCCTGCTCATTAGTTCAGTCGCTCAGTTGTGTCCGACTCTTTGCGACCCCATGAATTGCAGCACGACAGGCCTCCCCGTCCATCACCAACTCCCGAACTTCACTCAAACTCATATCCATTGAGTTGGTGATGCCATCCAGCATCTCATCCTCTGTCGTCCTCTTCTCCTCCTGCCCCCAATCCCTCCCAGCATCAGAGTCTTTTCCAATGAGTCAACTCTTTGCATGAGGTGGCCAAAGTATTGGAGTTTTAGCTTCAACATCAGTCCTTCCAATGAACACCCAGGACTGGTCTCCTTTAGGATGGACTGCTTGGATGTCCTTGCAGTCCAAGGGACTCTCAAGAGTCTTCACCAACACCACAGTTCAAAAGCATCAATTCTTTGGCGCTCAGCTTTCTTCACAGTCCAACTCTCACATCTATACATGACTACTGGAAAAACCAAGCCTATCAGGCTTCTCTATCCATGGGATTCTCTAGGCAAGAATACTGGAGTGGGTTACCATTTCCTTCTCCAGGGGATCTTCCTGACCCAGGGATCGAACCCTGGTCTCCTGCATCGGAGGCAGATGTTTTAACCTCTGATCCACCAGGGAAGCCCAACTAGATGGACCTTTGTTGGCAAAGTAATGTCTCTGCTTTTCAATATGCTCTCTAGGTTGGTCATAACTTTCCTTCCAAGGAGTTAAGTGTCTTTTGATTTCATGGCTGCAAACACTGTCTGCAGTGATTTTGGGGCCCAAAAAAATAAAGTCTGACACTGTTTCTGCATCTATTTCCCATGAAGTGATGGGACCTAATGCCAATATCTTTGTTTTCTGAATGTTGAGCTTTAAGCCAAGTTTTTCACTCTCCACTTTCACTTTCATCAAGAGGCTTTTGAGTTCCTCTTCACTTTCTGCCATAAGGGTGGTGTCATCTGCATATCTGAGGTTACTGATATTTCTCCCGGCAATCTTGATTCCAGCTTGTGCTTCTTCCATCCCAGCGTTTCTCATGAAGTACTCTGCATAGAAGTTAAATAAGCAGGGTGACAATATACAGCCTTGACGTACTCCTTCTCCTATTTGGAACCAGTCTGTTGTTCCATGTCCAGTTCTAACTGTTGCTTCCTGACCTGCATACAGGTTTCTCAAGAGGCAGGTTAGGTGTTCTGGTATTCCCATCTTCAGAATTTTCCACAGTTTATTGTGATCCACACAGTCAGAGTTTGCCATAGTCAATAAAGCAGACATAGATGTTTTCCTGGAACTCTCTTGCTCTTTCGATGATCCAGCGGATGTTGGCAATTTGATCTCTGGTTCCTCTGCCTTTTCTAAAACCAGCTTGAACATCTTGAAGTTCACAGTTCATGTATTGCTGAAGCCTAGCTTGGAGAATTTTGAGCATTACTTTACTAGCATGTGAGATGAGTGCAATTGTGCGGTAGTTTGAGCATTCTTTGGCATTGCCTTTCTTTGGGATTGGAATGAAAACTGACCTTTTCCAGTCCTCTGGCCACTGCTGAATTTTCCAAATTTGCTGGCATATTGACACAGCACTTTCACAGCATTATCTTTCAGGATTTGAAATAGCTCAACTGGAATTCCATCACCTCCACTAGCTTTGTTCATAGTGATGCTTTCTAAGGCCCACTTGACTTCACATTCCAGGAAGTGTGGCTCTAAGTGAGTGATCACACCATTGTGATTATCTGGGTCATGAAGATTTTTTTTGTACAGTTCTGTGTGTTCTTGCCACCTCTTCTTAATATCTTCTGCTTCTGTTAGGTCTGTACCATTTCTGTCCTTTATTGTGCCCATCTTTGCATGAAATGTTCCCTTGGTATTTTTAATTTTCCTGAAGAGATCTCTAGTCTTTCCCATTCTGTTGTTTTCCTCTATTTCTTTGCATTGACTCAGATGACCATTATATCTACTACTGTTGGCAGGAATCCCTTAGAAGAAATGGAGTAGCCATCATGGCCAACTAAAGAGTCCGAAATGCAGTACATGGTTGCAATCTCAAAAACAACAGAATGATCTCTGTTCATTTCCAAGACAAACCATTCAGTATCACAGTAATCCAAGCCTATGCCTCAACCATTAATGCTGAAAAAGCTGAAGTTGAACAGTTAAAGGAAGACTTACAAGACCTTTTAGAACTAACACACAAAAAAGATGTGTTTTTCATTATAGGGGACTGGAATGCAAAAGTAGGAAGTCAAGAAACACCTGGAGTAACAGGCAAATTTGGCCTTGGAGTACAGAATGAAGCAGGGCAAAGGCTAATAGATTTTTGACAAGAGAATGCGCTGGTCATAGCAAATACCCTCTTCCAACAACACAAGAGAAGACTCTACACATGAACATCACCAGATGGTCAACACCAAAATCAGATTGATTATACTCTTTTCAACCAAAGATGGAGACGCTCTATACAGTCAGCAAAAACAAGACTGAGAGCTAACTGTGGCTCAGATCATGAACTCCTTACTGCCAAATTCAGACCTAAGTTGAAGAAAGTAGGGAAAACCACTAGACCATTCAGGTATAACCTAAATCAAATCCCTTATGATTATACAGTGGAAGTTAAAAATAGATTTAAAGGACTTGATCTGATAGACAGAGTGCCTGATGAACTCTGGACGGAAGTTCATGACATTGTACAGGAGACAGGGATCAAGACCATCCCCATGGAAAAAAAATGCAAAAAAGCAAAATGTCTGTGTGAGGAGGCCTTACAAATAGCTGTGAAAAGAAGAGAAGCAAAAGCAAAGGAGAAAATTAAAGATATAAGCATCTGAAATCAGAGTTCCAAAGAATAGCAAGGAGAGATAAGAAAGCCTTCTTCAGCAATCAATTACTGCTCATAACCAGGGATATACTTAGAAACTGGAATAACAGATAGAAAGGAAAGTGAAGAAGAGCCATGGCATTCCATTCAAGTTATGGCTGCTGCCAGGACACTCTGGGCTTCTTTGTAGCTAAGGACCTGCAACTAAGAAAAGGAGCCTCTCCTGAGATGGGGTGGGGGAGGTGGGGTTTCCCAAGTAGTGGTAGTGGTAAAAAATCCTCCTGCTAACCCAAGAGATGCAGGTTTGATCCATCCCTGGGTTGGGGAGATTACCTGGAGGAGGAAAATGGCAATCCACTCTAGCATTCTTACCTGAGAAATCCATGGAGAAGTGGAGCCTGGTAGGCTACAGTCCATGGAATCTCAAAGAGTCAGAGATGACTGAGCAACTGAGCACTGACATAGGAATAACTAACTCTGAGCAGCAGGCAACAGCAGGACTTCATTAACAGAGTGGGTACAAGAAGGATGTTTCCTGTGTTTCCTTGCACCACTCACTGTAAGGGTGCAAGGCTTGCACAGTCCCACTCCAGCCTAAAGGGTATAATTGTCACATGCCATGGAATGAATACTTTAATTACCCTAAAATTCATGTGAGTTTGGTCCTTGAGGGAAAATAATTACATGCCTCATGAATGAAATCAGTGCCCTTGTAAGAAAAGACCAGAGAACAAGCTTTCTTTCCATGTGAAGATACAAAGAGAAGTCAACTCTGCAATGGAAGAGGGCTCTCATCAGACCCTGACCATGCTAAATCCTGAACTCTGATTTCCAACCTCTACAACTGTGAGAAACAAGCACAGTAAGTCCTTTACATATGCACCTATAAGTTGTGAACTTTCAAAGATGCAAATGTATGTTCACTTGTCCAATCATGTAAGTTAGTTCACATGTCTGGCATATATTGTCATATGCAGGCATCATCTTCAAGTGACTGTGCTTTTGTGTACTATACTGTATAGTATGTATAGAATACAGTAGCACAGTATCTTTATTTCAAGTGTTTGTTTTTTATGTGTTATTTATGAGAAAAGTACTATAAACATATTAAAGTACAGTACTATATAGCCAGTTATATTAGTTGGGTACCTAGGCTAACTTTGTTATTCATGTTAGTTGCTCAGTCATGTCTGATGCTTTGCAACACCATGGACTGTAGCTCACTAGGCTCCTCTGTCCATGGAATTCTCCAGGCAAGAATATTGGAGTGGGTAGCTCTTCCCTTCTCTGGGAGATCTTCCTGACCCAGGGATCAAATCCAGGTCTCCTGCATTGCACGCAGATATTTATCATTAGGAAAACCCAACATGTTGGATTTACAAATCACCTGGACTTACAGACACACTCTCAGAATGGAACTCATTCATATGTGGAGGACTTACTGTTTTTTTTGTCTAAGTCCCTCAGTCAATGGCAGCTTGTAATAGTAGTAAGCTAAAACAGCAGTCTACAGGTCATACTCCACGGGACAGAAGATTTAGATTACACCATAAGGTAATTTTCCAGGTCCTCCTGAGATGATAGATGAGAGTGAGAATTCCACAATTTGGAATGGATAGTGGAAGAGGAAGAGGATGATTGTCAGTGGTAGTCTTGAGACTTTGAGACTACCTACACCATGAGTCCAAGTTCATCTCACATGTTCAGTTTTTTTTGTTTTTTGCTCCTGAGGAATAAAGGCCCACAGATCTATGGACGACCTGCTCACCATCCTGTAGATCTGTGAGACACATAGAAAGGACCATGATGACAATGAAAAGTCAGGTTTCCTGCTACAAGAAGTTTAATTGATTCATTGCCTTAGCTGCTGCCTTTATGGATCCACCATCTATGCAATCCATAGCCTGCTTCCATATAGTGAGTGAGTGAGTACAGCAGGAGTTTCAATAAAAACCCAACCTATGAGATGTAAAACTTCCTTAAGTTGTATCTTTTGCTCAAGAACATTCAGTGGCATTGTCAAAGCTTTCTCAAAATGATTTAAGATTCAGAGTCCAAAACCACAATTACTTTTGCACCAATTAGTAATAGTAATAGTATCACTATTAAATTAATACTACCAAATTAGTATCTCTCAAATACTATTTGTAGTTCAGTCACTCAGTCATGTCCGACTCCTTGCAACCCCATGGACAGCAGCACACCAGGCTTCCTTGTCTTCCACTACCTCTTGGAGTTTGCTCTAATTCATGTCCATTGAGTTGATGATGCCATACAACCATCTCATTCTCTGTCATCCCCTTCTCCTCCTGCCTTCAATCTTTCCCAGCATCAGGGTCTTTTCCAATGATTCAACTCTCCTCATCAGGTGGCAACCATTGTCCTTCCAGTGAATATTCAGGGTTGATTTCCTTTAGGATGGACTGGTTGGATCTCCTTGCAGTCCAAGGGACTTGCAAGAGTCTTCTCCAACACCACAGTTCAAAAACATCAATTCTTTGGCACTCAGTTTTCTTTATAGTCCAACTCTCACCTCCATACATGACTACTGGGAAAATCATAGCCTTGACCAGATGGACCTTTGTTGATAAAGTCATGTCTCTGCTTTTTAATATGCTGCCTAGATTGGTCATAACTTTCCTTCCAAGGAGTAAATGTCTTTTAATTTCATGGTTGCAATCACCATCTGCAGTGATTTTTGGAGCCCCTCCCCCCCCAAAAAAAAAAAATTCAGCCACTGTTTCCCCATCTATTTGCCATGAGTGATGGGACCAGATGCCATGATCTTAGGTTTTTTTTAATGTTGACTTTTAAGCCAGCTTTTTCACTCTCCTCTTTCACCATCAAGAGGCTCTTTAGTTCCTCTTTGCTTTCTGCCATTAGGGTGGTATCATCTGCATGTCTGAGATTATTGATATTTCTCCAAGCAATCTTGATCCTAGCTTGTGAGTCATCCAGCCCAGTATTTTGCATGATGTACTCTGTATATAAGTTAAATAAGCAGGGTGACAATATACAGCCTTCACATATTCCTTTCCCAATTTGGAACTAGTCCACTGTTCCATGTCCAATTATAATGTTGCTTCTTGACCTGCATACAATTTTCTCAGGAGGCAGGTAAGGTGGTATGGTATTCCAGTCTCTTGAAGAATTTTCCACAGTTTGTTATGATCCACACAGTCTAAGACTTTAGCATAGTCAATGAAGCAGATGTAGATGTTTTTCTGGAATTCTTTTGGTTTTTTCTATGATTCAACAGATGTTGTCAATTTCATCTCTGGTTCTTCTTCCTTTTCTAAATCCATCTAATCCATCTGGAAGTTCTCATCTCACATATTGTTGAAGCCTAGCTTGAAGGATTTTGAGCATTATATTGCTAGCATGTGAAATGAACACAGTTGTGAAGTAGTTTGAACATTATTTGGCATTGCCTTTCTTTGGGATTGGAATGAAAACTGATGTTTTCCAGTCCTGTGGCCACTACTGAGTTTTCCAAATTTGCTGACATATTGAGTGCAACACTTTAACAGCATCATCTTTTAGGGTTTTAAATAGTTCAGCTGGTATTTCATCACCTCCACTAGCTTTGTTCGTAGTAACGCTTCCTAGGATCACTTGACTTAACACTCCAGGATGTCTGGCTCTAGGTGAGTGACCACACCATTTTGGCTATATGGGTCACTAAAACCTTTTTTTGTACATTTCTTTTGTATGTTTTTGCTACCACTTCTTAATATCTTTTGTTTCTGTTAGGTCCATACTGTTTTGGTCCTTCATGTGTCTATCTTTGCATACAATGTTCCCTTGGTATCTCTAATTTTCTTGAATAGACCCCTGGTATTTCCTTTTATATTGGTTTCCTCTATTTCTTTGAACTGTTCACTTAAGAAGCCTTTCTTATGTCTTTTGCTATTCTTTGGAACTCTACATTCATTTGAGTATATCTTTCCCTTTCTCCCTTGCCTTTCACTGCTCTTCTTTTCTCAGTTATTTGTAAGGGCTTCTCAGACAACCATTTTGCCTTGTTGCATTTCTTTCTGGGGTGTGGGGAGTGGTGGGGATAGTTTTGGCCATCACTTCCTGTACAATGTTACAAACCTATGTCCATAGTTTTTCAGGCATTCTGTCTATCAGATCTAATCCCTTGAATCTATTTGTCACTCTCTTTTTATAATCATGAGAGATTTGATTTAGGTCATATCTGAAAAGCCTAGCCATTTTCCCTACTTTCTTCAAATTAAGCCTGAATTTTGCAATAAGGGGCTCCTTATTTGAGCCACAGTAGGATCCCTGTATTGTTTTTGCTGACTCTATAGGGTTTCTCCATTTTGGGGGGCAAATAATATATTCAGTCTGATTATGGTATTGACCATCTGGTGATGTCCAGTTGTCTTTTGTGTTGTTGGAAGAAGATGTTTGCTATGACAGTGCCGTTCTCTTGGCAAAAGTCTGTTATCCTTTGCCCTGTTTCATTTTGTATTCCAAGGCCAAACTTGACTGTTACTCCAGGTATTTCTTGACTTCCTACTTTTGCATTCCAGTCCCCTATGATGAAAAGGATATCTCTTTTTGGTGTTAGTTCTAGAAGGTTTTGTAGGTCTTCATTGACCCACTCAATTTCAGCATTAGTGATTGGGGCAGACTTGGATTACTGTGATGTTGAATGATTTGCCTTGGAAATGAACCAAGATCACTCTGTCATTTTTGAGATACCCAAGTACCCACGTACTGCATTTTGGAGAATGACTATGAGGGCTACTCCATTTCTTCTAAGATATTCTTGCCCACAGTGTTAGATGTAATGGTCATCTGAATCAAATTCACCCATTCTGGTCCATTTTAGTTCACTGATTTCTAAAATGTCAATGTTCATTCTTGTCATCTCCTGTTTGGCCACATCCAATTTATCTTGTGAAGAAGGAAATGGCAAGCCACTGAAGTATTCTTGCCTGGAAAATTCCATAGACAGAGGAGCCTGGCTGCCTATAGTCCATGGGTTGCAAAGAGTCTAATACAATTAAGCAACTGAACAACAACAATTTACTATTCATGGACTTAACATTCCAGGTTCCTATGCAATACTATTCTTTGCAGCATCAGGCGTTACTTTTAGCATCAGACACTTCCACAACTGGCGTCATTTCTGCTTTGATTCACCTCTTCATTCTTTCTAGAGCTATTTCTCCACTCTTCCCTAGTAGCATATTGGACACTTATCGACCTGGGAGGTCTCATCTTTCAGGGCCATATCTTATTGCCTTTTCAAAGATCAATAAACATAAAAATATATTTAATGTCTATAATCACATATATGTATATTACAGCAAAAAGTAGGTTCTTTTTTCACTTGTAAAAATTATGATAAAATTGATTGAGAGTAGGAGAACTTTTATGAATGACATAAAAAAATTCAGTTTTTCTGAAATCAATTTAGCAATATATATACAGTCTTGAAAGTGTTCTACCCTTTGAACTAGTAATTCCACTTCTAGAAATCAGTTCTGAGAGAATAATAGGCAATGGACTCAGAGATTTATGTACTTGAACACAGTTGTGTTTGTTATGATGAAAATTGTAAATAATCTAAGTGTTCAACATTAGGAGACTATTTTAAGAAATTATGGCACACATATTATACCTGTCTCTTATACACATCTTATAGTATGTATAGAATACAGTAGCACAGTATCTTTATTTCAAGTGTTTGTTTTTTATGTGTTATTTATGAGAAAAGTACTATAAACATATTAAAGTACAGTACTATATAGCCAGTTATATTAGTTGGGTACCTAGGCTAACTTTGTTATTTCAATTGATTTTTATATGTATGTGTATATAAATTATATATACAGATATTCATTAATTAGTGGAATATCAGGAAGTGAAAAGAAGTACAATATAAAAATTATTTGGCTTATTTCCTGGGGCTCATGATTTTTGTGTTAAAATTCTTAGAAGATAGTAATTTCTCTACCAAAATAACTGGTGACCTAAAGAAAAGAAATGGCCTCCTAGTCAAGTACAAACTTCAGAAGTGTGTACTTCAATACTTGATTTTTCTTTCCTGTGATCCCATTATCTACCAGGCTCTGCTTTCACTTATTTCCCTATCTAAACTGGTCCTTACGATCACTAATTTCAAATTGCTTACTAACATCTTCAATTTACTCTTCATCTTTCTACCATAACCATCAAGGCACTCTCCAAACATTAGTATATAAAACCATTTCATCTACCTCTTTACTTTTCTTGAGACACTGAAAATATCCCCAAAAATGTATAAAAATGGTTAAATGCTTTTCAAATTTCCATGTAACCCATCTTCTCAAATGAAAGGAGATCACTCTTTCTTTCCTGGACATTCTCTCTTTTTCTCTCCTTTAGCCCAGTCTGTCCTGTCTCAAATCTTTTCCCCTTCCTTTACAGCTACAAGGAGCTGGATCACAGATCACATCTGATGAGGTCTCAGCTATGAAGCCTATAGAACCAAGGTGACAAGCAAGGGTTCACGGATGGTAAGGTTGAGCATATGACCTGCTAATGGGGCTGCAAATTGCTCCTCCTCAAGGAGAAAACTGGAAGTTGCGTTACCAGAGTGCAAACAGATGGGGGAAACTATTTCATCAAAAGGCAGTGTACCAACACAAACTAACTCAAGAGAAAGATGATTGAGGTTTAAATCAAGGCTCTGCCACTTGATAGACCCGTGACTTTGTCACAATTACTTAATCCTGGGGCCTCAGTTTTCTCCTGTGTAAAATGGGGCTCATATTATTTACATCAGTATTAGCACTGGAAGTCTGTGCAGATCAAAAGTATAATCAAATAATTATAACAAGTAATTTGTTAGAATGCCTCACACAGTAAATAAGCATTAAAATTAGTAGCTATCATTGATTCTATTCTTCTGAGAGTCCCTTGGACTGCAAGGAGATCCAACCAGTCCATTCTGAAGGAGATCAACCCTGGGATTTCTTTGGAAGGAATGATGCTAAAGCTGAAACTCCAGTACTTTGGCCACCTCATGCAAAGAGTTGACTCATTGGAAAAGACTCTGATGCTGGGAGTGATTGGGGGCGGGAGGAGAAGGGGACGGCCGAGGATGAGATGGCTGGATGGCATCACTGACTCGATGGATGTGAGTCTGAGTGATCTCCGAGAGATGGTGATGAACAGGGAGGCCTGGCGTGCTGCAATTCATGGGGTCGCAAAGAGTCGGACACGACTGAGCGACTGAACTGAACTGGTGGTTTCTATAACCAAATTTGTATGGTCAGACACAAAGTAATTATGTAGCGCTGTGCTTTCCCTCTGATGTGAAGCCAGAATTCAATGAAACAGCCAGAGTACTTCATAGGTAAATACAGCTCCAGGAGTCTTAATGAACCACTAGCTTGAATGAAATAACTCTGGGTCCAAAATCACTGCTGATGGTGACTGCAGCCATGAAATTAGAAGACGCTTACTCCTTGGAAGAAAAGTTATGACCAACCTAGATAGTATATTCAAAAGCAGAGACATTACTGTGCTGACTAAGGTCCGTCTAGTCAAGGCTATGGTTTTTCCTGTGGTCGTGTATGGATGTGAGAGTTGGACTGTGAAGAAGGCTGAGCACCGAAGAACTGATGCTTTTGAACTGTGGTGTTGGAGAAGACTCTTGAGAGTCCCTTGGACTGCAGGGAGATCCAACCAGTCCATTCTGAAGGAGATCAACCCTGGGATTTCTTTGGAAGGAATGATGCTGAGGTTGAAACTCCAGTACTCTGGCCACCTCATGCGAAGAGCTGACTCATTGGAAAAGACTCTGATGCTGGGAGGGATTGGGGGCAGGAGGAGAAGGGGATGACCGAGGATGAGATGGCTGGATGGCATCACGGACTCAATGGACGTGAGTCTGAGTGAACTCTGAGAGATGGTGATGAACAGGGAGGCCTGGCGTGCTGCGATTCATGGGGTCGCAGATAGTCGGACACGACTGAGCGACTTAACTGACCTGAACTGAGCCTACCAATTTGAGAGAGCATGTGAGTTCATAATGAGGCAACTAGCATGGAGTGGACAATCTCAGAAAGCTTCCCTGAAGAAGAAACATTTAAGGTTTGAATGGAAGCAGGCAGATGAAAATGGATAATGGAAGAGAAAAGGGTAATTGCAAAGACACTGTCCGGAAAGGAGTCCATCACAGAGAAATCAAATCCAGTGGGGCCAATGTATGGTTTGCATGGGAATAAGTGGCTCAGGATGAGACAGAAGTGAATGATGAAAACCAAATCATTCAGACTCGATAAGCCATGATGAGGAAGTCAAGGAAAAATCTGAGGAGTAAGGAAGGGAAGGGGAAACACGTGTCTTCTAAGATGACTTCTGCATTTCCATTTACTTCAAATTCCTGTTGATTATTACAGATAATCATTCCCTGGGGCCAAATCAACCCTGATCAGTATTGAAAAATGAAACTCTCTCTCTCTCTCTCTCTCTCTCTCACACACACACACACACACACACACACACACACACACGTGCGTGCCACATATAAAAAAAAAAAAAAATTACAGATCCTCAGAGGATATTTAGAACAGGCAAGTTAGAGATGAATGACTTTCTTGTCACCCTTTGTTGACAGATATCACCCTATATTCCTCAGTGGCACATATGTGAAGACATAGAAGTTTTTTGTTATAATATCTGGGCAGCTGAGGAGTGTGACTGAGGCTCAGAGGAACTGCCAGTTTAACAGAATGTAAAGATGTAAGAAAGGCTTCCTCAGTGGCTCAATGGTAAAGAATCCACCTGCAAAGCAGGAACCATAGGAGACGCGGGTTTGATCCCTGGGTTGGGAAGATCCCCTGGAGGAGGGCATAGCAACCCACTCCAGCATTCTTGTCTGGAGAATCCTATAGACACAGGAGAAAGGTGGGCTACAGTTCAGGGGGTCATAAAGAGTCAGACACGACTGAAGTGACTGAGCAAGCATGCATGCACACAAAGATGTAAGAGGTCAGGAAGTGTGGATTTGCAGAGATGCATATTACAGTAGTTGTGTTAGTCGCTCAGTCCTGTCTGACTCTTTGTGACCCCATAGACTGTAGCCTGCCAGGCTCCTCTGCTCATGGAATTCTCCAGGCAAGAATACTGGAGCGGGTAGTCATTTCCTTTCCCAGGGAATTTTCCTGACCCAGGGTTTGAACCCAGGTCTCCAGCATTGTGGCTCTAGAAATCTACATGAGAAAATTAAGTAAATTTACTTCTCCAGTTTCTTGATCAGACAAAGCAAGATAAAAACCCAGCCACAGTTACCACATGACTTTCACAGGAATGCTCACCCTGAGAGACCTGAGGAATGGCCTATTGATTAAGAGCCTTCCCTGTTGGGTTGGGGACCTACAAGAAGACTCAGTAGAATCTGAAATGTTTAGGCACACCTCACACATCAAACCCTTGGAACCATTTCCTATCAAACTAGACCCCACACTTAGCTTGATAACCAAGATTAAGCTGAAGTTACATATGTAGTAGGATATTAATCTGATTTAGGTTTAAGATCGTGACAAAAGGAAAGTGACTAAGAGGAGTGGTACTAAAAGGGACAAGGATAACTCAAAAAATTGCTGTTGCATGAGTCACAGTAATTTATTTAATAAATATTTATTGAGTACTTTCTATGGGTCAGACTCTATTCTAAAGCATTGGGTAAAAGAGCAGTGACAAAACAAAAATCTTGATTAACATATATTCTAGTTAGAAATGGTAATACTGCTTCCTGGTGAGGCTTTGGTGTTTGACTAAGGCTGTTACATAAGCAGCCCAAAAAGTTTCTGTTTAATAATCTGTGTGGTCAGAGGAACCTGAAGGCCTTAGTTTCGGTCTGTGTGGTTTGCATGCCATCACAGACATACAGTGAGATGAACTGGGTTCTAATAAGTACATTAGACTGGCCTGATCAATCAATAGACAATTCAGTCTACTTGTTACTCTCCCTCTCTAGAATAAACTTCACAGTGTGACTATATTTGTGGAAAGTTCTCCATATTTCTGGAGCTTATCATGCATGTGCTATGCTTAGTCACTCAGCTGTGTCTGACCCTTTGGAACCCATGTACTGTAGCCCGACAGGCTCCCCTGTCAGTGGGGGTTCTCCAGGCAAGAATACTGGAGTGGGTTGCCATGCCTTCCTCCAGGGGATCTTTCCAACACAAGGATGGAACCCAGGCATCTCACACTGCAGGGCCGTCTGAGCCACCAGGGTTCTTATTGAAAATAGCAAGCTGTGAGAATAAAACAATAACTGAATTTTGGTTTACATTTGCTTTAAAATAAGTATAATGAAGCCTCCAAATTTCTCTAATTATTTTTCTAACTATTGAATATATAATTGGTGTAGATAAGCTTGGTGGAGACTCAAAGAATTACCATATACTCTAGAGATTATTTCTTATTCTATTTAGACAAAGCAAATGAATATTATTGGAGCCTTGTGGCCTACTGTTTTTTTTTTTT
>SJYT01002525.1:0-20973 GCA_006410635.1 Cephalophus harveyi | reverse complement strand
GGCCTGGCGTGCTGCGATTCATGGAGTCGCAAAGAGTAGGACACGACTGAGCGACTGAACTGAACTGAACTGAGAGATCAGAGTGTTTTTCGTAAATTACACAGTTTGACAAGTTGAAAAGATAGAGGAGACATAGATAATGACTATTAATTAATAAGTCACTAATAAATCATGAAATAGCTCCCTATATATATTACTTTTTCAACAAACTTTTATTGACAGCTGACAGTGTTTCAGGCTCTTGCCTTCATAGAGTGTATAACCTAGACTAACATTAAAAAATAAGTATATATTTCTACTTATATATTTATAAGTATATAAATAAAACTATATTTACAAATTATATTGAATATTGTGAATAAAAGTTTAGGGTACATAAGAAGTGCCATTAATTGAGATGTAGAAGTCTGGAAACTTCGCAGATTTGGGAGGGTCATGAATTCAGTTTTAGATGTATTAAGAAGATGCCTGTGAGACTTTTAGCAGCAAAGATGTTACACTGAAATTCACAGGTATAATTTTCGAGCTATATTTTGTTTCACAAAAAGAAGACTTCTATATCACAGTAACTGCTGCTGCTGCTGCTGTTTAGCCACTAAATTGTATTCTACTCTGTGACCTGTAGCCTGCCAGGCTCTTCTGTCCATGGGATTCTCCAGGCAAGAACACTGGAGTGGGTCGCCATTTCCTTCTCCAGGGGATCTTCCTGACCTAGGAATCAAACCTGCATCTCCAGCTTGACAGGTTCTTTACCACTGTGCCACCTGGAAAGCCTCATCATAGTAACTAGAAAGCAATTAATCTAATAAGTTCAGTTCAGTTCAGTCGCTCAGTCGTGTCCGACTCTTTGCGACCCCATGAATCGCAGCACGCCAGGCCTCCCCGTCCATCACCAATTCCCGGAGTTCACTCAGACTCACGTCCATTGAGTAGTGATGCCATCCAGCCATCTCATCCTCTGTCGTCCCCTTCTCCTCCTGCCCCTCCCAGCATCAAAGTCTTTTCCAATGAGTCAACTTTTCGCATGAGAGGTATCCTTAAAATAATGGGAAAGCAATGTTGAATATGTGTTAATTTGGCCTGGAAGTAGTGGAATAGAAGCAGCAAAAGCCATGACTCTGCTCCATATATTCCAATTTGGCAAAGGTTCTACAGATGAACAAATTGTGTTTGGCAAACAAAATACATTTACTCTTTTTCCAGGGGAAAAAAACACAAAGATAAATATCAAAGGATTTTTTTTTTTAGTGACACTGCTTGATCACCACCACTCTGCTATCCTACAAAATATTACCCCCAAGGCCATAGGTCTCTCTGAAAAATTTCCTACATGACACAGAAAGATCAGCTTTTGAAAGTGGAGGTGGAAGAGGGTGGACGACTAGCCAATAGTTCTGGGGAAATCAACAGCAATCACTGTGATCTGAGTCAAAGTTAAGTAGCCCAGACTAAAAGTGGCTGCTGAGAAGTGAAAAGCAGAGCATATTGGCAAAAAAAAAAAAAGAAAGAAAGAAAAGAAATCAGAGTGTTTTCTGAACTTCCACCAATTTGGTTGAAAGTCGACTTCTAAAATAGGAGCTCTTCAATAAACAGGATTTATACCGGCTCTATAATGGGAAGCTTAAAAGATCATTTACTAATTTGAATTTCTATGAAGAATAGGGCAAGTGCTTCCTAGACCATGAAAGATTATAAGTTAACTGTTTATACTTTCAACTGTGATGAGGTGATGAATGCTGACGTCAAAACCTCAGCCCCAAGGTCCTGGAAGATGTTTGACAGCCATAGAGTTCAAAAACTGATGTGCTTTCTTCCACTGGCTATACACATTGAAACTAAGTAAAAATCTTGAAAGTGAAATGTCCTGAGAATAGAATCATTTAATATATAAACTTGTTTTTACTTCTTGAGAAAAACAAGGGGGAAAACGAAAATGGAAAGAAAAAGAGATTCAACCATTACATTTTTCTGCTGATCCTGAAGGCATGTGTGTTATTTTTTGATATGATTTAATTACAAACAATTTGATTCATTTAAAAAATATGATAGAAAAGAAGAAAAAGGAAAGAAGGGAGGGACAGAAGGAAGGGTAGGACAGAAGGAAAAAGAAAAATCTTCAAATGAAATCATTAAAATCTGGAAACTATAAGGAGCCTGAGAAGTGTTCTAAATCAGATGACATTTTGGTAATCTCTTCTTTCCCTCTGACTACTGTTCACCCACCTTCTTGATCAATCACACTGAAATGAAACCTGGCCCATTCTCTTGTGAGATGCATCTAATGTATTCTTCAGTTTTTCCTTATGTTGAATTTTAATCTGCATTCTAATAACTTATACTTATGGGTTCTTGTTTTCTCCTCTAAGTTTAGCAAGTTATGTCCACTTCCTTTTTCTCACACAAGCCCTTCAGTACATGAAGACCTATAGTTTCAGCCACCTCGGATCCCTGATCTATGAGAAATCCCAGTCTAAGCAGAAGCACAGCAAGCGGAAGCAGACCATCCCTCAAAGGAAATGCAGCTTTGGGAGCCGGCGATGACATCATTGTGATTAGAGAAGATGTTGTAGCTGGACCCCTGGGTTGTCGAGCATTTGTTAAACATTAAGCAGTGAAGCCCATCTCCACAGGGAAACTAGAAACAACTGCAAATGGGGTCAGACTTGCCCAAGGGAGCCTGAGGCAGAAGTATTCAGACATGAACAGAAAGGATTGATGTCTCTGATGTAGTTAGTAAGGCAGTTCTTACATTGCAGTTTGGTTCAGTAACATGGGAATTATTTGCTTCTACTGAAGCTAAAGCAGAAAGCCTGTTCATAAAGGCATTGTTTTGTCCCATGCAGGGAGACCACGGGGAACTGAAGAATCTATGAAGGAGGATAGAAGATGGTGAACACAGTGGAGCATCCAGCTCCAGGAAGACTAACAGGAAGTTCCACAGCCGCTCAAACACAGGGCCCTCAAGATGATAGATGAGCCCTGTGTAGGGAGAGCGATCGCAATAAACTGTGTGAACTCAAAACTCAGGAAGGAAAGCAAGACTGAAGACAGCATGCTCGCTATAGAAAAGGGATATTTTTTCTTCAAAATTTCGATTGCAGATTTTCTGCAGATACACTTGAAGTTGTGACACAATAAATGGGACAGAGAGTAATGTTTAAAATATGGTAGCTAACAAATTTAGAATAAAATTGCTTTGTTCTTGTAGAAAAATTCTTCACATTCAAACCCACTGCATAAAAGAGAGGGGATTAAATATCTGAGAAATAAATCTTAGATAAAAAAAGCAAAACAACATAAGAACCAGTCAAATAGGACTAAACACACTGAGGTCAAGAGGCAAGTTACATTAGTGGAAATAAATCAGTGGATTATAGACCCTCTGACCATTAAGACAGTCCTTTTCCACGATCCTAATGAAAGGAATGGATAGGAATTGTTTGGACCCAAATATCAGATCTCGATTGGACCCCAAAATCAATAGCTTCACTAGCATCTTGACAGCACTAATAGTAGGAAAAGTCATATTTCCTATAACTGAATAACTATAAGTAAAATGTTAGAATTAAAGGAATTTGCAAGTGATTCCAAACAAAACAAAACAAAATTTGCTTTCGTGTTTCTTTATGTTATTAAATTAGGCAACATTATTCTTAGAAATTACATCTTTTGGGTGGTTTCTCAACTCACAATGAACTCTCTTTTTGACCCATTTACCTTCTGAAACAAGCCCTTGATGACTTTATTTATATTTATTTGTTCTCAAGTTAGAGCAATTGTATTTTCCAAAGAAATTACACAGAAGGAATTCTAGGTCAGTTTGGTTCTGTGTTTTTAACAGGGTGTTATAGACTCAGTGTCTGCCATGTGGTCTGAAAAGCAGAAGAAAAGCCTACAGAGGAAGAATTCTGCAATGCAAATGCAAACAGGCAAATATGAGGTATACAAAGTCTTTTCTAATTTATGATTCTAACTTTACTTCCTAATTTCAATTTTCTTCTGGACTGAGGGTCAATATACACTTTCCAGTATTTTTCAAGGGGTACCTGTATATATGTCTCTCTTTTGCTTTAACTGGTTTAATTATTTTTATTTGTTTTTACTGATGCTCAGAGTGCTATATATATATTATAGAATAGGACTGTGTTTCCATTTTGAGCAAGATTTTCCACAGCCCCAAGTTCAGGCATGGGAGAAGACAATGGCATCCCACTCCAGTACTCTTGCCTGGAAAATCCCATGGACGGAGGAGCCTGGTAGGCTGCAGTCCATGGGGTCGCTGAGTCAGACACGACTGAGTGACTTCATTTTCACTTTTCACTTTCATGCATTGGAGAAGGAAATGGCAACCCACTCCAGTGTTCCTGCTTGGAGAATCCCAGGGATGGCGGAGCCCAATGGGCTGCCATCTGTGGGGTCGCACAGAGTCGGACATGACTGAAGTGACTTAGCAGCAGCAAGTTCAGGCATAAAATTATGTTTTTTACCAATGCTTTCCTGAGTCAATCTGAACAGCATAGCATAAGTCCGGGTACTGCAAGCCTCTCAGAGAAGGCCTCTGGCAGAACTGAACTCACCTTAGCAAACATATCCATACCTGAGGCACCTGTCACGTGTCTGTACACTGATCTTGGTGCAGGAGTTTCACTAGCGGACAAGATGCAGTCCTAACTTACAAGAAGACTATAAAGTCTATAGAGGAGTCTAAAAAGGAAATTTCAGTGCAAAGTAGTAAGTCCTAAAATAAGAATAAACCTGGATGATATGAGAACAGATATTCCATTTTATAGAGACCCAGAAAGGATTTCCAAGGGAAATGAGGCAAAAGGCAATATCCAAAAGATAAGTAAAAATTAAGCCAGATTAAACAGTTAGGATAAAGAGAGCAGACTCCTATGTCAAAAGTCCAGCATGTCTCAAGCCTTATAGGCAAGAGTTAGCGTAAGTAACTCTTTAGGTGCCACTGTGTCTGGCACCTAAAATTCAGAATAGGAATAAAGTGAAAAAGAGTAGAGTTCAGATCCAAAGTGAGGAACTTGGATTTGATGCTAAAGGAAATTGAAAATATTTAATGGATTCCAAACAGGGGAGTTCCAAGATCAAAAATGTATGTTAGGAAGATCATACATTCCTAAACAGTTTGGAGGATGGTAAGCCTGCCTTCAAAGAGACCTGGAGAAGAAAATTGGTTCAGTGATCCATGCCAAACATAATGCCTAAGATTAACAGAGTAAGTGTAGGGATTGAGAAAATGAGAAAATATAGTGAGCTAATGACCTAAGTGTTCTAATTGTATCTAAAAAAATATGAGCTAAAGGATCATGTCACTTCTTACCATGATCCAAAAACAAAAGGCCCTGATGGTAAATATAATCACATCAGAATATTTCAAGAATAGCTTTTTGTTCCAGAAGAAAACTGAAAGTCTTAGTAATTTGTAGTTATCTTAGCCTCAAAGGGCTCCAAGACTAGATTGAAAACTTTACTTAACCACTTTACTGCCACATAAGTTACAAAGTCTGGGGCCGGCCATAAAGATGTTAATTTAATGAATATTCATAATCAATAAATATTCATTAAACAACATTTCCGTTACAGGCATGCTGTTGCTTCTGGCAGGTCCCGCCTGCATGGCAGAGTGCACTTGTTAAATGAATGTTGCTCATCGCAGAAACACCTTATGGGATTTCATGAAAGAAGCTGCATTCATCTACAATACATACAGATATGTAGAGACAAGTTTGAACAAATTCTGTACAAAAGAAAAAAAAAACGGTTTTTGTCTTTGGTAAAATGCTTGTGTTTCACACGTCAAATGTGTGGCCAAATATGTGAAATTCTATGGGGGAAACCGAGTAGAATTCAAAGAGTTTTATTTCTATCTCTATATGCTAGGGAAGTGCAAAGGCAGGGGTCTCTAACAAGCTTGATGGCTGTCTGACGGAAGTTTTTAAATGCAAATGGAGACTTGTGAGCATAAATGCTCAAAAAAATTTTTTCATTGGATGATGACTTCTGAGAAAACAATCTATTTAATATTAGATGAAGTTGCTTTGATGCTGTATACATTTCAATTGGAGGATGTGTGTTCTGTTAAGATAACTTCTTTTTCTGAAAAATTTCACAAGCATTTTTCATTAAAAACCCAGAAAAATTCTGTGTGACCATCACCCAAAGAATCTTCATATGTTCTTACACACTGATAATAATTTACAAAGCTTACTGGATATTGACAGTAAACAGACAAATACAACTACACAGTGTTATCTGGTTCAAAATTTCCTGCTTAAAAATGCTGCAAAAAGAATAAAATATTCAACAGTCTTCTACATATACAAGATCCTTTGCTGCTGCTGCTAAGTCACTTCAGTCGTGTCCGACTCTGTGTGACCCCATAGACGGTAGCCCACCAGGCTCCCCCGTCCCTGGGATTCTCCAGGCAAGAACACTGGAGTGGGTTGCCATTTCCTTCTCCAATGCATGAAAGTGAGAAGTGAAAGTGAAGTCGCTCAGTCGTGTCCGACTCAGCGACCCCATGGACTACAGCCCACCAGGCTCCTCCGTCCATGGGATTTTCCAGGCAAGAGTACTGGAGTGGGGTGCCATTGCCTTCTCCATACAAGATCCTTTAGGACCCTTGTTTTCTGTTGATTCCATTGAGTTCCTCAGGGAAGCAATTCTATTTTGTTGTGTTCTAAAAGTATGATGAGCTTCTAGTTAGCATATAGTAAAATTACTCTTCTTTCAGATACCTCACAGTCTTCCAAGCATGGATATGCACAGGCTTTACCCTAATTGGTGGGCAGTTAAGCAAATAAGAAAAAAGTCCAGTTGTTCTCACTGGACTAACTAATTCAGTGAAAAAGAAGATTCACTTGGCAAAAAGCATCTTAAGTACATGGCTTTAGTCTCTCCGAAAGAGTAAGGCGAATTAAGAAGCTATGGAAGACTCAGCAGCTTTGTGGGAAACTCAGTGAGTTTTGTTATTGCTGTTCTCAATTTTGTTGTTCATGTTGATTTTCATCATCGTGTAGTTTCTTCCATTGCACTTCCCTTCACATACTCTCAAGCAACCTTCATTCCAAGAAAAATTAGTATACATGTAAAGGTAAGTTTGTCTCTCACAATTTGATTTTTCTTTATTTTTTCTTCACATCTTGGAACTTTGACTAATACTTGCATAATTTGGATAAAGTACTAAGCTTCATGCTTCTATAAGAATGACATTTACTGCTATCTACCTTGACAGTCTTTGAATAGAAAATACAAGAGGTGAAAGGTTGGTGGAAAGGGCTTGTTGCTTCAAGCATACAGATGGAATAAGATGCTTCAGCACGGACATACCCTCAAAGGAAAAGTGATACCCTTACATTTTTCCAACTTTGCTTTCTGAGTGAACCTTCTCTTAGTAGGCCTTATATCACATAATTTTACTTTTAAAAAGGATGGTATAGAAACCACAGGACTCTCAAAACCAAAGTAACTGCCTGCCTGTCAAATCCAGGTCATAAAGTAGCCAAATTAAATTTTTTATATACTCAACAACTCTCACTATTGTTGTTTAATTGCTGTCATGTCCAATTCTTGTAACCCCATGGATTGTAGCCCACCATACTCCTCTGTCCATAAGATTTTCCAGGCAAGAATACTGTAGTGTGTTTTCACTTCCTTCTCCACATCTTCCTAACCCAGGGATCAAACCTGCTTATCCTGCACTGCAGTCAGATTCTTTACCACTGAACCTGGGAACCCCACTCTCATTATTGCTGCTGCTGCTGCTCAGTCACTTCAGTCTGTTATTTCTCCAAAAGAGGCTCTAAAAAATGGTTATCCTATCACCAAACAATGGTAATTGTTTTTGTGGTTTTTTATTAGTGAGTTGCTTAAGCTTGGTCATGAACAATAACTGCAAAATACAATAAATTTTTAAATACAAATTATAAGAAAAGTGGTCAAATACTTTTCTAGGAGACCAATTTTAACTCAAGTTGAGCTTTGTCTATAAATTTAATTTTCTTTAGTGAGAATGGAACACTACAATGGAAAAGTTTCATCTTAATTGACTCCATGTGACACTATATCTGACCTAATCATAGTTTAGGGAAGTGTAACAAAATTATTTGAAAACTCTATATTGCTAATAATACTTTTGTTACTATAATGACTTTAATTACAAAGGTCCTTTTATCCTAGATCTCGATGATTTAGCAAAATACAGATTATTTCTTTTACCTCATTTGCAGAAAGATAACATTTCCAAGGGCATTTCAAGAAAAAAATGAGTTAAACTATCCATCCTGTCTTGAAAGAGAACTTTTAATTGCCATGAGTACTGCATTCCATGTAACAAGGCCATTTTTTTTTTTTTTTTGAAACACTGCATGAATATTATCTTCTGGAGCAATGCAACAGGGTGGAAAGGATGAAGGTGTTGTGTTCTCATATTCAAATCCTGTGTTGCCTCAAATTTTACCCAATTTGAAATGTTACTATGGAATTAAATATGATAATATTTTTGTCAAAGTAGATGTTCTTTCAGCTGATTAAACATCCTAAGAAACTCTTTTGCAAGTATGCTTTCTAACAAAAATCTCTCCACTGTTGATGCTCTTCTCCAGTCTTTTTTCTCAAATAAAACAGACATTCTTGCCACCTTGACTTTGCTCCAGATGTGCCTCTTCCCACAGTTTGTTCTCCAGTTATTGAAGCCAGGAGTTGCAAACCCAAAAGTGTGAAATGGCAGCTTGCAATCCCCTAAGGTGTCAATAAGGCTGGGGAAAGAGAATCATAGTTTTTGAGCATTTGGGCTCACAACTCAGAACAAAACCAAGCAGAACAACAGCAGCAAACCTTACCAACAGCATGTCTTTTAGCTTATTTTATCCCATGAGGAGCCAGCCAGTCACCCTGGTTTAAATCCTACTGTTCAAAGCTTGTTAACTCTTGAGGTGCTGCAGTAGATGGAGACGAAGAGCTGAAATAAGACTCAAAAATGAAAAGATGTATTCAACTCTCTTGATTTTAATATATGTGACTCGGAGAACCAAGGACATGGAATGTAGTGATGTCAGAGTTTGTATCCTGAGGGACATTGTTTTTATTCTCTTAACATCTTCAACAGATCATATCTTGTAGTCTCAGGATCCGTGCTAGTCTTGTTTGGAAACATCACCTTCAAAACCAAATAACTTTTAATTGCTATCATTACCAGGTTATTGATATAACATATGACAGCTATAATCCAATCATGTCTATCATATATTTAATGGGAAGGCTTATCAGCTGCAGAGGAAACTTAATTAATTAGGTATTCTCCAGTGTAAAGTAATACACAAACATTCAGATCACACTTACATGAGATAAGCAGCCTGAGTCATAGTACAATAATATACTGGTTATGTGACAGGAGAAACTGAGACGAAGCCCTTAAAAATGACTCATTCAAGGACACAGAAATCATCAAGAACAGAACTCAGAAGGGAACTTACATTTCCTGCCTCTTATGCTAGTTCTCAGAAAACCATTCTATTACCATGAGAGGCAACTGTAGCAACCAGAGTGTTTTGCATACAGATTTGAATTCACAGAAATGGAATTTAAAAGCAGCTGCAGAACATAGTGGAGAGAGCTGACTTTGCTAACTGTAAACTGATAATCTAGTTGGTTTTCTAATCTCCTTTCTCTATGTTCCTCTAACTAAAGGAAAATGGCACCCATAAGTACCTTCAAGCTTAGCAATTTGCTTTTTTAGCTAGATATACTTTGGAAAGATGAAATGTGTATGGCACTTTGCAAAACAGCATGACTCTGTTAGCCTTTGCTTGCTTTATCCTGAGCCAAAAAAAAAATGTAGATCTGATAGCATCTGTTTCCACTACCCATGCTAGCCCAATCATCAAAAAAGCATAAGGGTTGGGAAGGAAGTTCTGTAAGCTTTCAACGTGCTTGTTCCTTACCAGGAAAGTCACTTTTTTCCATGCATTCACTCTGCTTGCCTTCCTTATGTTTGACTCACATGTTCAGCTGGGAGGTAACTTAGGAGGAAATCAAGGGGAAAAGATCAAGGGTTAAGCGTTGTATTAAGTTTCATGATTATGAAAAAAAAAAAAAAAAGATGTCAAGTGTTTTCAAATGGAAGCTAAACAGAATGATCTTCAAAAGTTAAGAAGGTGGGAGTTCCCCAGGGACCTAGTGTTTAGGATTTCGGGATTTCACTGTTGTGGCCAGCCGCACGACATGACAAAAAAAAATATTTTTTTTTAATAAAAATAAAAACATCTTAAAAAGAGAGAAGGAGAAACAAACAATCATCCCTGGATCCTGTGAAAATTGTGTCAGTATATATTAGACTAGGCAAAAGAAATTTAACTTTACTGGAAATTTTCAGGAGACAGATCATAATGTCTTAAAATACAGAATAATAGGGAAAAAAACACATTTAGGACTTCCCTGGTGGCTCAGAGGTTAAAGCGTCTGCCTCCAATGCGGGAGACCTGGGTTCGATCCCTGGGTCGGGAAGATCCCCTGGAGAAGGAAATGGCAATCCACTCCAGTATTCTTGCCTGGAGAATCCCATGGACAGAGAAGCCTAGTAGGCTACAGTCCATGGGGTCGCAAAGAGTCGGACACCTGTCTCTTATACACATCTCCACGACTACAGGAAAACCATAGCCTTGACTAGGCGGACCTTTGACGGCAAAGTAACGTCTCTGCTTTTGAATATGCTACCTACACAGAGACATTACTTTGCCAACAAAGGTCTGTCTAGTCAAGGGGTCATTATATGATTGACACAATCTGTTTATCTATTCTCTTGTTGAAGGATATTTGTTTTTTTTTTTTGTCACAACGAGTCAGACACAACTGTGAGACTGAACTGAACTGAACTGAGAAATCTAGTACATGAGCCAAGAACTTTGTGGCATTATGCCATTTGTCTAGCTTTGTATGTTTTGACTCAATAATGGGAAATCAATGACTTCTCAGAAAATTAATAGAGGCTTTCACAAGTTTCTATTAATGGACGGTAACTTTGCTATTGTAGTCTTCAGAGAAGTTAACATATATTAACCTCCCAAATAATGCACATTTCTATTATTAAGCTCCTACAAAATATACAAACTTCTTTCCCTATCTTCTGTTTTTGCTGTAGTTGTTTAGTCATTAAGTTGTGACTGACTCTTTGCAACTCCATGGACTCTAGCCCACCAGATTCCTCTGTCCATGGGATTTCCCAGGCAAGAATACTGGAGTGAGTTACCATTTCTTTTTCCAGGGGTTTTCCAGACCCAGGGATTGAACCTGCCTCTCCTACATTGGCAGGAGGATTCTTTACCATGGAGCTTCCAGGGAAACCCAAAGAAATGATATAAGGGCACAAATAATTTTGCACATTACTTAAATGTGTTCAAGGAAGAAAGTACTCCTTCTTGACCATGGCTTTTACTCATCCCTTTAATCTTGATTCTGATAAGTAGTGTAATATCCTTGTGATTAATAAAGTAAACAAGATGTGTATAAGAGACAGACTTTATACTATAAATAACTCAATATTGTGGCAAGAAGATGGATAGGAGATCAAAAAGGGATATTTAGAAGAGAAAAGTTCTCTTTATGTTTTGTTGTACATGACCTTGAGGGATAGCTTGACATTTGTAAGCCATTAACAACATTGAAGGATATAAAGAAATACTTTGAGCATTGGGTTATCATACAGTACTTTGTAAAGCTTATTAATAGGAAAACAATCACAGTGATATGAAGATGTTTTGTGGATATTTTATTTACATTTCAGAAACATACGTACAGAAATGCGTACACATTCATATAATTTTAACTGCTTATTATTCTATTTTAAATATTAATAAATTCATATAAAGTAAACCCCCACTTAAAGCTCAAACTTCATTTAGATCTCTATGAATTCTTTCCTACTAATAAGTTTGGAAAACACTTTCCACAATAATTCAATGCTCAAAATTTTCTATATCACTCACCATGGGCAATAGGTTAAGGTCAATGGATTTCTCAAGGTTTTATATAAGTACTTATGTCTCAATCTCTTTATAAACTAGGATTAGAATTATTCATACATATTCATATCTGATTTCCCAACACTTACAAATATTTCACTTAAAAGGTTCATGCCACATTTTTAATATTGGAGAATAGTCTGATCTGGTATGCATGATTTTGCCTTATATTTATTATTCACAGCTCTTTCTCTTTTCATCTGAAACTTAGTATAGCTGTGAAGAGAAGCAAAGGAGAAAAGGAAAGATATACCCATTTGAATGCAGAGTTCCAAAGAATAGCAAGGAGAAATAAGAAATCCTTCCTCAGCAATCAATGCAAAGAAATAGAGGAAAACAATAGAATGGGAAAGACTAGAGATCTCTTCAAGAAAATTAGAGATGCCAAGGGAACATTTTATGCAAAGATGGGCTCGATAAAGGACAGAAATGGTATGGACCTAACAGAAGCAGAAGATATTAAGAAGAGGTGGCAAGAATACAGGGAAGAATGATACAAAAAAATCTTCATGACCCAGATAATCACGATGGTGTGATCACTCACACTCACCTAGAGCCAGACATCCTGGAATGTGAAGTCAAGTGGGTCTTAGAAAGCATCACCAGAAACAAAGCTAGTGGAGGTGATGGAATTCCACTTGAGCTATTTCAAATCTTAAAAGATGATGATGTAAAAGTGTTGCACTCAATATGTCAGCAAATTTGGAAAATACAGCAGTGGCCACAGAACTGGAAAAGGTCAGTTTTCAGTCCAATCCCAAAGAAAGGCAATTCCAAAGAAAGTTCAAAGTGCCCTGCAATTGCACTCATCTCACACACTAGTAAAGTAATGCTCAAAATTCTCCAAGCCAGGCTTCAACAGTATGTGAACTATGAGGTTCCAGCTGTTCAAGCTGCTTTTAGAAAAGGCAGAAAAACCAGAGATCAAATTGCAAACATCCATTGGATTATGGAAAAAGCAAGAGAGTTCCAGAAAAACATCTATTTCTGCTTTTTTGACTATGCCAAAACCTTTGACTGTGTGGATCGCAATAAACTGTGGAAAATTCTGAAAGAGATGGGAATACCAGACTTCCTGACCTGCTTCTTGAGAAATCTGTATGCAGTTCAGGAACCAACGGTTAGAACTGAGCATGGAACAACAGACTAGTTCCAAATTGGAAAAGGAGTATGTCAAGGCTGTATATTGTCACCCTGCTTATTTAATGTATATGCAGAGTACAACATGAGAAATGCTGGGCTGGATGAAACACAAGCTGGAATCAAGATTGCCGGGAGAAATATTAATCATCTCAGATATGCAGATGACACCACCATTATGGCAGAAAGTGAAGAAGAACTAAAGAGCCTCTTGATGAAAGTGAAAGAGGAGAGTGAAAAAGTTGGCTTAAAGCTCAACATTCAGAAAACTAAGATCATGGCATCAGGTCCCATCACTTCATGGCAAATAGATGGGGAAACAGTGGAAATAGTAGCTGATTTTATTTTTCTGGGTTCCAAAATAACTGAGGATGGTGACTGCAGCCATGAAATTAAGAGACGCTTACTCCTTGAAGGAAAGTTATGACCAACCTAGACAGCATATTAAAAAGCAGAGACACTACTTTGTCAATAAAGGTCCATCTAGTCAAAGATATGGTTTTTCCAATAGTCATGTATGAATGTGAGAGTCGTACTATAAAGAAATCTGGGCGCTGAAGAATTGATGCTATTGAACTACGGTTTTGGAGAAGACTCCTGAGAGTCCCTTCGCCTGCAAGGAGATCCAACCAGTCCATCCTAAAGGAAATCAGTTCTGAATGTTCATTGAAAGGACTGATGCTGAAGCTGAAACTCCAATACTTTGGCCTCCTGATGCGAAGCACTGACTCATTTGAAAAGACCTTGATGCTGGGAAAGAATGAAGACAGGAGGAGAAGGTGGTGACAGAGGATGAGGTGGTTGGATGGTATCATCAACTCGATGTACATGAGTTTGAGTAAACTCTGGGAGTTGGTGATGGACAGAAAGGCCTTGCGTGCTGCCATTCATGGAGTCACAACGAGTCAGACACAACTGTGAGACTGAACTGAACTGAACTGAGAAATCTAGTACATGAGCCAAGAACTTTGTGGCATTATGCCATTTGTCTAGCTTTGTATGTTTTGACTCAATAATGGGAAATCAATGACTTCTCAGAAAATTAATAGAGGCTTTCACAAGTTTCTATTAATGGACGGTAACTTTGCTATTGTAGTCTTCAGAGAAGTTAACATATATTAACCTCCCAAATAATGCACATTTCTATTATTAAGCTCCTACAAAATATACAAACTTCTTTCCCTATCTTCTGTTTTTGCTGTAGTTGTTTAGTCATTAAGTTGTGACTGACTCTTTGCAACTCCATGGACTCTAGCCCACCAGATTCCTCTGTCCATGGGATTTCCCAGGCAAGAATACTGGAGTGAGTTACCATTTCTTTTTCCAGGGGTTTTCCAGACCCAGGGATTGAACCTGCCTCTCCTACATTGGCAGGAGGATTCTTTACCATGGAGCTTCCAGGGAAACCCAAAGAAATGATATAAGGGCACAAATAATTTTGCACATTACTTAAATGTGTTCAAGGAAGAAAGTACTCCTTCTTGACCATGGCTTTTACTCATCCCTTTAATCTTGATTCTGATAAGTAGTGTAATATCCTTGTGATTAATAAAGTAAACACATAATGAGCTAATCAGTTTTCTGAAAATTATTATAATTTTTAATGGATTTCTTTTTTGGCTAAAGTCGAAACTTGAAAATGAACATTCTTTATTTATTTCCTGTTCTTACTCTTAACTATTAAGGTAATTGTATTTTTGGACCATTAGAGGCTTATTCTCATCTCTGCATCTTTCCTGGCATATTTATGGTATTCCTTCTGCCTGTATCCCTTCTGCCAACTACTATTCCTATCTTCTGTTTACATGACCATAAACCCTAAGTATTTACTCAAACATTTTAAGTGCATTCTTTATCATACTAAAGAGTAAATATGTAGAAAGTTAAAACGTGGAACCTATCTAAAGTATACATGCATGTGTGGCAGTAAGCACATTGCAGTGCAATATTTAGAATATTTTCTAAAATTGAATACAATAAATGTTTCATAAATGTTCCAATTTACCAAGTCACTGTTTACTTAATTGTTTACTCAAATAAAAATAAGTTAAATCATAGAGTAGCCTTTACATAAATGGAACACTGTGCTTAGATATATGTATCCCTATGTTTCAGTTCATAAGAACACCTTCCAAAGATAGACTAATGTATTTGGAAGAAAAAGAGTCTGGTTGTACTATCTTGCCCAGATGCTCAAAGAAAGCAGACTGGTTTTGACTATGCATTTTCATTTATCCATTAGAAGCACAGTCACTTAAATGCATTGTAGTATAAATATGCAAGTTAAACCACTCTTCATTAAGAAGTTTCAAAGCTATTTTTTAAGTGGAATTTTAGTTGTCTATGCTAGCAAAGTAATGTATAAGTAACTGCTTAAGTAATTCATACCAAGTGAAAATATCATTTTGTAAAAGATGGCTGCTTAAAAATAAATCTATTTCAATTTTTACTTAAATCATTAGAATAATTATTTCAATTCATTTGATAAGTATAAAAGAGATGGAAAAGCTGATTCAAGATGTGACCCAAAGAAAATATCTGTTAGTCACTTCATGTTTCTTGAAAGATTAACATTTTTGTTAACTAATTAGTTTTGGAAATAAGTAGACTTAGTTAGAATTATTTAACTGATTTAAGTGTTTGTTAGTTGCTTAGATATTTATAAAGCAAATTGTTACTGTTTTTTAGAAAGCATGAATTTTTAAAAAGAAAACAAAGAAGCGAACCTAGGGTGAAACTATATCCTTTTAAAAAGTAGCTCAAAAGAGAAAACACATTGCGATTTCTTGTACTTGATTCTGATTCCAATTAGGTATCTTACTTAGCTGTGTGATTATAAGCAAATCTGTTAACCTCTTCAGACTTGTTTTAGTGAGCAAGATTATTATGAAAAGCAAGAATAATTTTGTGATAGGTATAATATACTATCTTTCATGTAGAATAAACCCAGAAAGAAATAACTTTTAAAAAACATTTTATTGCTATTTAATTTATATAATTTTTACCTTAAGTTGGACTACCACTTGACTAAAGTTTTTAGTATAAAAATCAAAACAATTAGTGGTTTGTTAGAGTCACACATGGACATGAACAAAAAAATAAATAAATACAGGAGGTGCTATCTTTGTGCTTCACATTATTTCCAGCTTCAGAGTTTTAATTGTCTACTTGTAGCTGAAGGGAGCTTACATCCTATGGGTGTGACCTAGAGAATCTCAACTTTCTCATTTCCTGACTTCCCTATGTCTGCATTTGTAATCAAGTGACATTAATAGAGTTTACAATTACAGTTTATAGAAGATAACTTATGCAAGCTGATGTTCCACTGTTAGAAATTATGAGTTTCAGTTTTAGTGCATGTTCCCATGAAAGTGTCATCTCAAATTCAGTGTCCCTTGAGTCCTAGTGAAGCAATTAAGGGGGACTTTGGATCTTATTATGTTGATTTATGGCAGAAAGTGAAGAGGAACTAAAAAGCATCTTGATGAAAGTGAAAGAGGAGAGTGAAAAAGTTGGCTTAAAACTCAACATTCAAAAAATGAAGATCATGGCATCCAGTCCCATGACTTCATGGAAAATAGATGGGGAAACAGTGGAAACAGTGTCAGATTTTATTCTTTTGGGCTCCAAAATCACTGCAGCCATGAAATTAAAAGACGCTTACTCCTTGGAAGAAAAGTTATGTCCAACCTAGATAGCATATTCAAAAGCAGAGACATTACTTTGCTGACTAAGGTCCGTCTAGTCAGGGCTATGGTTTTTCCTGTGGTCATGTATGGATGTGAGAGTTGGACTGTGAAGAAGGCTGAGCGCCGAAGAATGGATGCTTCTGAACTGTGGTGTTGGAGAAGACTCTGGAGAGTCCCTTGGACTGCAAGGAGATCCAACCAGTCCATTCTGAAGGAGATCAGCCCTGGGATTTCTTTGGAAGGAATGATGCTAAAGCTGAAACTCCAGTACTTTGGCCACCTCATGCGAAGAGCTGACTCATTGGAAAAGACTCTGATGCTGGGAGGGATTGGGGGCAGGAGGAGAAGGGGACGACCGAAGATGAGATGGCTGGATGGCATCACCGACTCCATGGACGTGAGTCTTAGTGAACTCCGGGAGTTGGTGATGGACACGGAGGCCTGGCGTGCTGCGATTCATGGGGTCGCAAAGAGTCGGACACGACTGAGCAAATGAACTGAACTAAAATCGTGTTGACTTGGTTGAGCTCTTGTCTACCTCATGTCAGAAATTTTACTCTTTGAGTGATGGCAGCAAAATTTTGAAAAAATACAAGACCACGTAAAGATTATACTAAGATTTTTCATGAGCTATTATCATGATCACTGCAGTTTTTAAGTTAATGATGTAGAGAATCAAAGAAAACACTATTAGAATGAAAAAGGAGTAGGTGAAATAGAATCAGGGATGCTTAAACTGATTGGAGTACAGTTTTTAAGTACTTAATTTTGCCATTTCACTTTTGTGATTTTACAGGATTTTTCTCCTAAAAATATCAGAACTTCTGAAACAAATTAAGAAATAGCTGTTAAAAGTTTAAACAAATAAAAATTTCATTTATTATTTTCAAAAAATTTACCAGTTGATCTAGCAAAGAATTTCTTATGCCAAAAGTAAAGAACTTGTCCTTTGGGCCACAGTAACATGAGTAGAATACCCAGAGATACCCAGATAGCAAATAGTATACCCACTTGCTAGGGTTCAGATCTTATGGAAATCATTTAACCTTGTGAATCTTAATTTCATCATTGAGAACATAGCATAATAATACTGCCAGCTTCATTAAATCAGTTGAAGATTAAATTAGCTAATGAATAAAGTACTAGCAGAGTGCTGGCATATAGAAAACACTCAATAAATATTAATTATAATTATTAATATAATTTTCCACTACTAGCTATAAATATGCTTCATTTGACCAAGATAAATTTTATAGAGAACACATTGTACTATACTTTTTTAGGTAAAGATATATCTTATCAGTGGGACTTGGTAACAATTGTTGCAAAATGAGGATTAAATAGAAGATATGATGTGCGTGTCTAAATACTCTATTGAAGAAGGAAAACACATATGTTCAACAGCACATTATGGCTCAGGGAGATGTCATTGCCATGGCAGGAAATGAACTTTTCAATATAAAAACAAATAGATGTGATACAGCCAAAACTGTCAGATCATAATTCCTTTTCTATTAAACTGCTTAGTTGTCTGTTTCTTCCTCTAACACAACAGTGAAATATACATTGCCAACATTCCTTTTATCACTTGAAAATTAAGGAATAAAATAAAGTCCATGCAAAATCAAGTCGTTCTAAAGCAAAATAATAAAGGGGAGCTAACTAATACATACTCATTATTTTTCTTTAAACTTTAGTAAAATGACAAACTTTGAAATGACTTAAGGATTTGAGTGTCTTTCTGTGTGTCTAGTACAGTGATGTAGTAGTCTCAAAGACAGCATGCAATGTGGCAGTTGCCATGGTAACAAGATGTTTTTCATTGAAGAGCAGTAAAAAACTTGTGGCATATAAATAACATATGTACAGTATATTGTCTTTGAGTGAATGGCCTTTGCTCTTGGACCATAAAAACATGCTTTTTTCTTTTCTGAAATTCTTTTCTATTTTTTGATGTGCATATGTATCCAATAGACTGGTGATCAAACTTCCCTCTTTGAAGCTACACAGGGTACAGATCTGTGGTGAAGAAAGAAAAGGTGGCTCAAGATTGTATATATGGTTAAAAGGAGTTGATGGGTTGGAAATTAAAACACTTGAATTAGGTGCTGTTTTGAAAGCATTTCACAATTTCCAAGCCCACTTTGCAATTAAAACTTGTGGTAGAGTAATATTTTCTTATAATTTATAGGAGAACTACTATAAAGTAATTAATTGTTTACACCCCAAAAAAAGTATAGCAATAGGCAGGGTTAAAAATCTGTATGTTCAGAGGTTGGGTGGTGGTGGTGGTGGTTGTTTAGTCACTAAATTGTGTCCGACTTTTGCAACTCCATGGACTGTAGCCTACCAGGCTCCTCTGTCCATGGAATTCTCCAGGCAAGTATACTGGAGTGGGTTGCCGTTACCTTCTCCAGGGGATCTTTCTGACCCAGGAATTGAATCCATGTCCCTTATACTGCTGGCAAACTCTTTACTGCTGATCCACCAGGGAATCCCAGAGAGTAAGTACTATAAAAGAGAGAAGGGCCCTGCATTTTAAAGTATCAATATGGATGGTCTACGTTTATCCCTGTCCTGTTCCTTGGGCAAGTCATTTAGTGATTGTCTTATTCATAAATTGGAGATAGGGCTAATCTAATAGCCACAAAGAATTGGCAAGTGTATTAAAGTAGCAAATGCAGATTAGACTGCTATGCAAATGTGAATCACTGTTCTTATCAAAGATTTTGAAAAGAAATACTTGGTAATCTAAAATTTTGGAAATACTTTGTCTTGCTTGGCTTTAAAATGACAGACGAGTGCTAAAAGGAATTCAAATATTTTATTTTATGGTCAAATAGTCAACGTTAGTTGGCTAATAACTGTTGACATTTCAGATTATATGAATGTGCTCATTTTATAAATGTGAGTTGACATATATTCAATAGTGTAGCAGATATGAATATATGTTAAGGTAGTCATAATAGAAGATTAAAATTATGTGTTTATGTACATATATGTATACATGTAAGAATACATGTAAATAGATGATGCATATATTATACATCTAGCTATTTTACATGAAGATACAGGGATATAGTGGGTACAGATATAAGCTTCCCAGGTGGTGCTAATGGTAAAGGACTTGCTGCAGTGCAGGAGAAACAGGTTCAGTCTCTGAGTTGAGAATATCCCCTGGAGGACGGTATGGTAAACCACTTCAATATTCTTGCCTGGAGAATCCCATGGATAAAGAAGCCTGATGGACTACTGTCCATAGAGTTGCAAATAGTTGAACACAAATGAAGCAAGGTTCGATGGATGAGGGGAGCTACCCCACATCCAAGGTCAGGAGCGGTGGCCGGGAGGAGCAACCCCATGTCCAAGGAGTGGTGGCTGCGTGGGCGCAGGAGGGCCTAGAGGAGCCATTGCACATTGAAGGTCAGGAAGGGTGGCAGTGAGGAGATACCCCTTGTCCAAGGTAAGGAGCAGTGGCTGCGCTTTACTGGAGCAGCCGTGAAGAGATAACCCACGCCCAAGGTAAGAGAAACCCAAGTAAGATGGTAGGTGTCTCAAGAGGGCATCAGAGGGCAGACACACTGAAACCATACTCACAGAAAACTAGTCAGTCTAATCACACTAGGACCACAGCCTTGTCTAACTCAATGAAACCAAGCCATGCCTGCAGGGCAACCCAAGACAGGCGGGTCATGGTGGAGAGGGCTAACAGAACGTGGTCCACTGGAGAAGGGAATGGCAAGCCACTTCAGTATTCTTGCCTTGAGAACCCCATGAACAGTATGAACAGGCAAAATGAGAGGATACCAAAAGAGGAACTCTCCAGGTCATTAAGTGCCCAATATGCTACTGGAGATCAGTGGAGAAATAAGTCCAGAAAGAATGAAGGGATGGAGCCAAAGCAAAAATAATACCCAGTTGTGCATGTGACTGGTGATAGAAGCAAGATCTGATGCTGTAAAGAGCAATACTGCATAGGAACCTGGAATGTCAGGTCCATGAATCAAGGCAAATTGGAAGTGGTCAAACAAGAGATGACAAGGGTGAACGTCGACATTCTAGGAATCAGCGAACTAAAATGGACTGGAATGGGTGAATTTAACTCAGATGAC
>SJYT01002523.1:707790-787128 GCA_006410635.1 Cephalophus harveyi | reverse complement strand
AAAAAAAAAAAAAAATGAAGTGTGGATGATGGCGACCACGCCATCAAACCACCAAGAGCACCTCGTGAGAACTTGCAGGCAAGGCAGCCCCTGCTCTGCAGGGCACAAGCAGGGATGTTTCATCGAAGGAGCTCACTAACGGATGCCCGCTGAGAACCCCAGTCATGGGGCTGCATGCTTAGGATTACTGATCCCAGTTCTCACCACCTCCTCGCCCTGTCCAGGAGCATGGAAATCCCAAATGGTCTAAACCAACCTCCTTTGAGTGGTGAGGAAACCTGAGACCCAAAACTTGATGGGGCTACCTGCAGCCTCATGCTTTGCCTTTATGCTTATGTATGGCCCCAGCGTCGTGCACACGCTAATGCCGCGTCATGCCATCCAGCAGGTGTGAATTTACCCAGGGAGGAGAGAGGATGGCTCTTCTAAGAGCAAGAGGAGTTACCGCTACCAGACTTCATGAAGCCACACATTCATGTCGGTGAAAGCGATCTGAGACCCAGGTATTCACTGTTATTCTTATTTTTTAAACGAAGCTTTGGTTTATAGCAGAAAAGTCATTAAGGATCCTCTCTGGGAGTTTTAGGACACGTGCAGAGATACACTCCGAGTTGCATTAAAAATGGATATTGGAAGTTAAAATGCTCTATACCAGCATTTAGCAGTTACTTCTAAATGGGTGAATCCTTCTCCCCTTATATAATAGATGGGTTTCTGCTACCTCAGGCTTTTGGGAAAATAGGCACCCCCAGAAGCCCCTGTGCAGATTTTATTGTGAATCAGGTGTGTAAAAATCAGATGGCACTCTCCTTGCCGCCTCCTAAAAACCTGCTGATTTATGGAAGCAGAGAGTGATTGCATTGCAAGGTTGAAATCAGTACTCTCCCTTTCTTCTGTTCCCCGTAACACTGCAGAACTCAGAGAATGGTCCTGGTGCTAAAAATGGGAAAATAAATAGCTCTGAAAGGGTGTTTGAGAAGAAAAAAACTAGTCATTTTCTCAACTGTGAAGATAATAGAAAAGCTGAGTATAGGAAAGGCAGAAAATAAGAGAAGAAATAATAGCAAAATTTAGGTCTCAGCCCCTCCCACCTGTTTTAAGTTACGTGGTCTTGGGCAAGTAAACTAGGTTAGTGCTAGGATTAAGGCAAGATTGCTAGATCATTAGGGCTTCCCTGTGGCCCAGTGGTAAAGAATCTGCCTGCAATGCACGAGCTACAGGAGACACAGGTTCGATCCCTGGGTCAGGAAGGTCCCCTGGAAAAGGGCATGGCCACCCACTCCAGTACTCTTGCCTGGAGAATCCCATGGACAGAGATACAGTCCATGGGGCCACAAAGAGTTGGACACGACTGAAGTGACTGCTAGATCATTGCTAATATCCACTGTCTATTTCTCAGCGAATGTCATTCTACAAATAGACTACTTTCCCAGCCTCCCTTGAAGCTAGGTATAGACAGACATATGGCAATGAATTGTAACCAGATGTGTGAGTGCCTACTTCCAAGAATGACCTTTAAGAAGAAGGGGTCTGGCCTTCTACTTTCTTGTGGCCTCGAATATATGTATAATGGCTGGAGCTTCTGTGGCTATTTTGGACCATGGGGCAGGAGGCTAAAAAGAGCACAGCTTCAAGCCAGGAGGAGCCGGGGTCCCCTGGTGATTTCATAATGCTGCCATACCAGTCTTGGATTGTCTAGCTCCAATTCTTCTACTTGTGAGAATAAGCCTTTTGTGTTTAACCCACTATAGAGAGATTTTCTATTGTATGACACCAAAACCTTTTCCAAACCCGCTCACTGGTCCCTCTATCCTCTGCTGTCTGATGCCAGACACCAGCGTTTCTTCCCCAACAGTCACCATAGTTCCTTGGCTGGTCCTCTTGGTTCTGGTCTTGCTCTCTTAAAATAACGGGAATGATCTTTTTAAAGAAGAATATCAGGTCACGTTATGAGTCTGACAAAAACCATCTAATGGTTTCCAAAACCATATACAGCTTGGTATACAATCCTCACCCTGTCTACTGGCCAACATCTCCTGCCTCCCTCCCCCTTGGTTCCTCAGCTCATGTCACGTGGCTTTATTTCTGACCTTTAAAAACACTAAGATCATTCCCATCCTGATACTGTCTGCACTTTCCTATCTCTGAAAAGCTCTTCTCCCACATCTTTACATGGTGGCATGCCGGACACTCATATTTCAGCTGACTGTGAGCTCTTCAGGATACCTTTCCTGACTACTCTCTGAGGACGCCCCCCCGCCCCCCGCCCCCAGTCTCTTTACTTCACTATGTTTTAGCATCATAACTCATGTGTATACCTGATGTTTGGGGATTTACTTATTTGTATGAAACCCCTGTTGCACCAAAGCCTACAGCAGTAGGTACCTTCTGTGTTGTGTTCATGGTTATATCATCTGTGTTCAGCACATAGTAGGTCCTCAATAATTATTTTTTAAATGAGTTAAGAGGTCCTGTCGATCGAAATAATAAAATCAACTTGATTGATTTAACTTAGCTACTGAAGTCAATATTGTTAATATAAAATTCAAAGTGTATCCAAACAAAAATGCTAATATTAATCCAGCAAGTATTCCAGACTTTAATATACTCCCTGACATCCCCAGGATTCTGCACTACATCCCATCGTCCCAGTGGAAGGCTTTCCCTGGGAGCCAGTGACCATTTCTTTAGCTAAACAAGCTAAGAAGGAACTAAATTGCTTATCACTAGTAGGTGGAGGAGTTTAGAGAGTAATAAACATATTCCTCTGTTTATATTCACACCTCTTCCTTCTCTTTCTATTGGCAAATGATAAGGGTTGTTAGGAAATTATTGAACCACTTTAACCGTCTACAGTTGATGGGCAAAGCTTTTCTCTAATTGACCAAATCATACAGATACAAGTCAGAGGAGGGGAGAGGTTCATTTCTAATGAACGGCACCCAGAACAGAGACAAGCATTTTCCTTTTTTTTCTTTTTTCTTTTATTTCTGTGTATGAACGTGCCAATGGCAGTCAACCACTGTATCTGCAGGGTACTCTACCCACACCGCCCCGCCTGCCCCCCAGGCATCGAGCTTTTAAGCACAGCAAATAGAATGAGAGCAGAGAAGAAGCTTGACCCGAAGCTTGACGTAGAATGATCAAAATATGTTAATACTTTCATTGAACAGGAAACATGTAAATTATAGAGCAATTAAGTTCATAACCTAATTCTGATTTTCTTCACTGAATCAAAAGATCTCAGGCTAATTTTTTTATTGGTGTGTGCATGTGTGCAAAGTCCCTTCAGTTATGTCCAACTCTTTAAGATCTCCTGAAGAAGGAAATGGCAGTGCACTCCAGTATTCTTGCCTAGAGAATCCCATGGACAGAAGAGCCTGGTGGGCTGCAGTCCATGGGGTCGCAAAGAGTCTTATTGGTAACTTACCACTTATTAATGATTTTAAGCAGTGTTTTTAATAAAGCAAAGATGGCAGTGTGGTTTAACAATGGGAAGAGCATTAGTTCAAGAGCCAGAGAAATCCAGGTTCAAATCCCAACTTAATCCCACGTAACCTACTCAGCTGTAGGTAAGCTAGCCAAACTCCCTTGTCTGACATTTTCTCATCAAGTAAACAGGGATGACAAACACCCCCAACTTAATGCTTTGCTCAAAGTATTAAAGTGAGATCTTGCAAGGTATGGAGCCTTAAGTTCCCAGCAAGTGCTACTTGCTTGCCATTCACCCTCATCATCACTGTTAAGCCCTCCGTTACTCTTTATCAGCAACAGTGGTCATCTAGCCTAACGATATTTTCAGCAACTTGAGTCGTTGTTCTCCTTGAAGTATAAGATCTTAACACAGCCCACGGGGGCCTGGAGAGTCTATCAAGGTCGCTCCTCTGGTCAGACTCCATCTCTCGCTTGTCCTCAGCACTCCAGGCCCACCCTCCTCTTTTGTGTCCCTTGAACTCTCCAGCGCTGCCCTCATTGCGGCACGTCTGGCTCCTTCCCATCCTCCAGGCCTCAGCCACTGTCCTGACCACTCTACGAAAATCTTCTCCCATCAATCACTCTCCCCCGCGGCCCTGTTTATTTCCAGCAGGACACGTAGGTACAACCTGAAAAAACTATCCTTTCCGTGTCTGTTTGCTTGTTTAACATCTGTCTGCTCGATAAGGTTTGTGTTCTTCCAGGCAGGGGTCTTACGTGGTTCTCAGCTGCCTGCTCTGAACAGGCTCCCAACCAGGGTTTAATAAATAAGCGAATGAACTCATTGGAATAATGATTGTTTTGAAGTGGTTTCCCCACCAAAGGACAACAAGACAAGGATTTGGGTGCAAGTGGTTTGTTTTGGAGGTAATTACAGGAAAAAACCAGCCAAGGAGTAAGAGACAGGGACGAGAAAGGGACAGAAGCTGCAAAGCATGGAGGTTCAGGCACATTACCACTGAGGGCAACCGGGCTCTCTCTGGGTAACACTGGGAGGGCAGCAGAAGGGCCATGAGATGTCCACGCTTCCCACCCTCGTCCCAGGAGAGGCATTCACTCTCTCTCCCCACCAGTTCACGTGAGCTGTGGACTGAGGACTAATGCTCCTAAGCATTTCCAGCTTGCTTCAAAATGGACAGAGTGGGCTCCTGAGGCCAGACAGGGCACTCATCTGGCGGCTGGAAGGCAGGCAGGGTATGCCTCCAAGTGCTAAGTTCCAAGGACGTGTGTGACAGGGACCGTAACAGTGGAAACAAAACTCAGGGCACATGGGCCAGCATGGAGAGTCAAGACTAGTCTCTCAAATCTGTAATCCGTGCCTCAGACACACACAGCCTTCATATGACACACAGCATGGTATATACACAGTATGTCTACAGCAGCTAACTTTTCTGCCCTCTTCCCAAATGCCATTTTGAGCAAAGCATGACTACAGAAAATAAAGTCAACTGATAGGCAAGGCAAAATGTGTCATTAAGTACCACTTCTTGAATACCTAGGCCCACATACCGGGACACCCCAGCAGTGGTCTGGGGAATGGCTCCGACTCCCGAACATGATTCTGAAATAACCAATATCACATTAACAAGGTTTATGCTGGAAATTACTTTGTACAAAGTGCTATTAAAAGTCAGTGATGAGTGAAAATAGCCTTCACAATTTCATGTCAACATTCAAACCCTAGATTGAGTCTCTCCTCTCCAGTTTCTTTCAAATAATTATCTTCCCTGGATTAAATGATATTTTTTAATTCAATAGCATCCCACAGCCATATATTTATTTTATTTGGATGAAGGAGGAAGGTATCTTAATTTCTCATAATAAGAGCTTTCGTGAAAGCAGGAAATTCAGTGACATGGCAGTAATCAAAACTGAATTCTATACAAGAGGTAAATTATATTGCCTTCCAAATTAATTTGCAGATGGTCACAATACTAATAAGATGCAGGCGAGATTCTGATTTCCCTTTTGCAGAAGCTCAGCTCCTCCGTAAACAGGAGGAGAAAACTCACCAAGGAGCATGGTATCAGGTTAGGTCACATGCCAGAAAGCCCGAGTTTAGCCTCAGAAGTGTGGTGTGAGTTGCTGAGATGAAAGCATAACAGATATCTGTCCTTCTGCCTCTGATTCTTCTCTTCTGTTTCTTTACATCATGTGGCTGATCCTGGGAGACACCAGCATCCAGCCGCAGAAACTGGAATAAAGAAAGGACCTCCTTGAAGACACAGCTCTGCAGGATTGCAAGCCCTCTAACCTCCTTCTTAGGAAGGCCTCTAGGCTGATCCCACCCCCAAAAAGTTATTTAACACTTGCAGTACAGATTTTTCTTTGAAATCTACTTCTGTTGATGGGTGGGGTCCTTTACCACATTGAGCAGCTTGAAGCCGAGGATGCGGGAAGTGTATATTAGCTTCCTGTGGCTGATGTAACAAATAAACACAGACTTAGCATCTTAGAGCAACACAAATGTATCCTCTTGCCGTTCAGGTCAGAGGGGAAGATACCTCCTCAGTGTTTTTCAGCTTCTAGGATTGCCTATATCCCTTGGCTCGTGGCCCCACAATACTTTAGCCTCTGCTTCCATCATCCTGTCTCTTTCATTTTCTTCGACCTCCTTGCCTCCCTTTTGTCCTTAAACTCATCTAGATAATCCAGAACCACTTTCTCATTTCAAGATCCCTAATAATACCTGCAAAGTCACTTGTGCCATGGAAGGTATTCACAGTTTTGGGAATTAGGATGAGGACATCTTTGGGGGCCACTATTCTCCCCACCTCAGTGGGGTGAGGTAATCACTATGGTAATCACCATAGTGTCTCAAGCTACATCCAGGTAACGTGAATTACAGTGAAATGCCAATAAAATAAGGGAATTGAGTGCATTGCTTTGAGTGTGAACTCAGGCCATGAATCCTGGCTCTACTGAGTTAGCCTGACCAGCTTCTTGAACCTCTCTGAACCTATCATTTCTTCACCTATGAGCACCCACCTTGAGTAGTTAAGATAAATTAGATAATACCTGCTGAGAGTTTTGCCAGTGCAAATAATTTTGCCAGCTCAATAAACTCTCACTGAGACACCAGTGAACCAAGGGTCAGCAAATGTATTCTGTCAAGGGTCAAGCAGTAAGTATTCTCAGCTTTGAAGGCTATATGGTCTCTGTTACAACTATAGAGTTCTGCAAATATAGCACAAAAGCAGTCATAGACATACATAAATGAATGAGTGAGGCTACGTTCAAAAAAACTTTATTTATGGACATTCAAATTTTAACTTCATGTCGTTTTCATGTCATGAAACATTATTTTTATTTCTTCCCCAACCATTTAAAAATGCAAAAAAAAAAAAAAAAAAAATCCCTCTGAGTATCTATTTTCTCAGCAGGCAAATGATAAAGACTTGTCTACTATGGGAATTAGAAACGTTATAATAAGCAAATGACACAGTACTGTGTCCCCCTTGACCTCTGTCACAGAGTAGGTGCTCAGTAAATGTTAGTTCTCACTCATCTTCATTCACTCGGAGGAAGGAATTTCTTCATTGAAAGAATTTGGCTCTGAACTGGTCTTTTAAAGAAGCAATTTGCAGTAACAAGATGGAAATGCTGAAAAGGTATTCTCTGCTCTTAATAGCCTGTGAGACCCAGTGATCTGGGCTTCCCTGGTGACTCAGCGCTAAAGAATCTGCCTGCAATGCAGCAGATGTGAGTTCAATCCCTGGGTTGGGAAGATCTCCTGGAGAAGGAAATGGCAACCCGCTCCAGTATTCTTGTCTGGAAAATCCCATGGACAGAGGGGCCCGGCAGGCTACAGTCCACGGTGTCACAAAGAGCTGGATGTGACTGAGCAACTAACAGCAACAATGACAACCCAGTGATCTACCCAGACTCGTGATGAATAAGAAACAGCAGTGATTCTAGGTGATTTTGCACCCTGTACTTGTTGGGCCAAGACTGGGTTTGACAGAGGAACCACGTGCCTGCTGCCAAATCCTTTAGAAAACTCTCCTTCGTACTGGGGGTTGAGGGCTGGAGAGGAGCCCTTGGGTTGAGTCCAAGGTTAACTGTGTTTGGATTGAAGGTTAGGAATTTCTCAACTCATTGAGAGTAAACTGAGAAGGCAAGTCTGTTGTACTTGGTGCATCCTATTCAATCTCTCCACCCCTACACCCCTTGTCTCTTATACACATCTATGTCCAGAACATAGGAACAGAGTCAGGGGAGGGTATTAGATGGACAAACGAGATTGTCTTCTTTTTACCTCTTTCTCTCTAACACAAGCATAGAATGTCTAACGGGAGATGGAGCATTTCTACCGATTTGGAAAACAACAGACTTGTCTTCAAACTGGGTAGACTTGGCATCAGGGTAGAGAAACAAGTCATGTCACCTTCAATTTGTTCCATTTTCTCCCTGAACATCACCCACAGCGGCAAACGGAAACTCGCGGTGATAAAACACCGGCTAAGCACTTACATCATTTTACCATCAAACATCTCCAAATCTGTTTATCTGATCAGCCGCAGATTCTGTCAGAGCGTTGACGTGTGCATTTCTAAATAATTTCAGGATGTCAACCTGAATAGACCCGCAGAATCGGAAAGTTAATTATCTTTGACAACTTTGCCAGCTAATTTCCTATTCGTATGTACCAAACTGGGGGCCTGTTTCATCCCCTCCCGTCACAAAGGATTTATCAATCAAATCAAGGCCTGAAATTGTCTGCCAAGGCATTCGGGCTTCCCAAAGGGGCGGTGATCTGTCTGAAACCTCGCCGACTGTCCAGCGACAGCAAAGTTGACACGACACAGAAGCAAAGCCGCTTCCTTCCTGGGGGAGGCCCTGCTGCCCGGAGCCCCCCAGCTCAGCACCCCTACCCTCTCTCCTTCATCTCGCCTTGATCTGGCGGCACTTGTCAGGCCCCCGTTTCCAAAGCAGCACTCGCTTCACCTCTGGGTCTCAGCTGCCAGGCCCCGCCAAACGCCAGGGCCCTGCTTGTCAGAGCCAATTGGCTGACCCTTGCTCAGGAAGGTGGGCCCCAGAAACTTAACAAGCGGGCTGGTGCTGACAGGCGCTTTGACGGCGGCGATCGGGCTCGGCGGTCGCTGCTTCTCTCTGACAGGCAGGCGTGTTTCACTTTAATGGCCATTTCCGCTGCCGAGCTCCCTGGACTGGGCTGCTGCTCCGCAAGATTGCAGCAGGCTGTCACCGAGCTGGCCTTGGGGCCTGCGCCAGTCGGGAGGCCTGCCTGTAACTCTCTTATTGGTTCCTCATGCTCGACTCAGCCTGCTGAGGAGGCAGCTGCGAGACGACAGGATAGCAAGGCTGGCCTGGACCGGCCTGGTTCCTGCCCACCCACCAGAGGCACCGACCAGGAGGAAGTCTCAGGAGGAAGGTGCTCCTGTAGCTCACTCATCTATTCAACACCTGTTCATGTTGATCACTGTGTAGATGGACCCTGTCTTTCAAAAACTTCCCAGTTTAATGGATGACATTCCTTTACTTCTCTTAATTTATGTCAAATACCTTGTGTGTGCAAAGTGCTCAGCACCAAGTTCTCAGCACTAAGGTAACAGTAAAAACAACAAAATAGAAAGAGTAAAGAAACAAGGATCTGTTCTAATGGAGCTTATCTTCTATTGCAGCAAACTACGCATGTCAGGAAGATCCCCTGGAGAAGGAAATGGTAACCCACTCCAGTATTCTTGCCTAGAGAATCCCGTGGACAGAGAAGCCTGGTAGGCTACAGTTCACGGGGTCGCAAAGAGTCGGACACGACTGAGCGACTTCACTCACTCACTCACTCACGCATGTGGGCAGAACAAGGCCCCTGACCTGTTTTGTAAATAAAGTTTAACTGGCACTCAGCCACACCCACTTATTTGCCTACTATCTCCGGCTGCTTCTGTGCAACAACAGTGGTGGGACTGAGCAATTTTAACAGAGCCCGTATGTCCCACAAAGTCCGCTTACTATCTGACCCTTTACAGAAAACATTTGCTGACAAATACAGATAATTTCCCTGGAGAAGGGAATGGCAACCCACTCCAGTACTCTTGCCTGGGAACTTCCATGGACAGAGGAGCCTGGTGGGCTACAGTCCATGAGGTCAAAAGAGTTGCGCTTGACTTAGTGACTAAACCACCACCAGAGACAATTTCAACACAAGTTAAGTGGAAACAGATACACAGAGTCCAGAGGGAGCCTATATGGTGGTTGGCCTATTTAGTCACTGTGGTTGCTGCAGTGCCTGAAACAGGGCTTGGCAGAGAGTAGTAGCTGCTCACTAAAAAGTTCTCACTGGCTGGATGAAGGGAAGAATGGGTGTTCTGATGAGGCAGTTGGGAAGCTTCTGGAAGGTTGGATGAAGGAGGGAATAAGTAAGCTGGATCTGAAGAATAAAAAGTACTCATCAGAAGAAGAAGAAGGAAAAAGGTTTTCTTGGAGACAGAAATTCACTTGTAATACCTGCTTATCAGAGGCCTGGCACAGGAAACTGCATTGAAGGAACAAAGAGCTGGTGGAACACAGGACCTGAATGGGGGTCAAAGGGCAGTGCATCAGGAAATCAGGGAGCAGTGATACCATGTGAAGACATGCAATTTGTAATCTCACTGTACACAGGCAGTGTGCCCTCCAGGCTCAGACTTCACTCACCCCATACTTGGGAGTCCCTCCCTTGAAACAGACCTCAGTCTTCACTCCTCCCTTCTGGAGCACTCATGGGTCCTTTACCCCGGACGTGGAGTCAGTGCCCCCAAAGCTCCAGGATTCATACTATGAGGTCATCCTGAGGCCCCACAGCCAGACCCTGGCTCCAGGAACACGGCCTGGAAGGTCAGGCTGGGTGAGAAAGAGACGCTTCTTGCCAAGTGGACTGCTCTCCTTTCTCCACCCACAGGCCTCTTGCCTGGCGTCTCCTGTGCGTCCCGCTCTGTGGGTGGCAGGGTGTCACCAGCAGTGAAAGAGACCACGTGCGAGGCACGCAGTGATTAGGCCCTCGACAGCTCCAAAGACGCCGCCACCGGAGGATGGGGTGTTCTACATTTCATGGCAACATAGAAAACATTCCAAAGGGTAGGTTTAACGTGCCCAGAAAGTGAATCACCGTGCCTGTTTTCCCGCACACTCTTGGTAAGGTTGTATTCTAAAAAAAAGCACAACCTCTGAATCAGTGGGAGCCGGCATTCACAGGCAGAGTGAAGGATGACACTGCGTCATGAGCAATATTGGAACCAGAGCTAAATCAATGGTATTGGGAGCTGCAAAGGCAGGAATATCTGTGTTTTTTTCAGTATAAACTGGTTAGGAAAAGCCACGGCATTATGAATAATAATGGGGTTGCTACTGTTTGCTTATGATGGAAAATGTGAACTCAGCCAGGAATGACTTACTGACCATAAAAAGCACAAAGAAGTGGTCTCTGGACCTGAAGTAATGGTGCCTTTATATGTGGAGACTGGACAATAAAAAACTCATGTTCTCTGCCCACTGTCCTACAGTTTCATCAGCAAATCACCATAGCTCACATGGGGAATAAATTTTATAATGAAATTACTTATAGACAAGGGCCCCACAAAGAATTGTTCCCAAAGGGTCCTGAAGACAGATATGCATTTTCATATCAGAGAGAGCAGTATCACATTAAAAAACAAAAAATGCCGACAATTAAAGAGCCAATAAGTGACTTGGATGAATCCTCCCCTTTCCTGGTTACCCCCAGAGAACTTCTGGGTCAGACCAGAAACTTGTCCTGAATCCCTTCTCTCTCCTCCTAGATCTCACTTCCCAGGTTCTTTAGCACTTTTCACGTAATAAACTTGCCCTCAACCCTCCTTCACCTCCCTACCTGGCTCAGGTCTTACTTTCTTTCCTCCAACCCATTCATTATGCTTTTGAGTAGCTGTTTGATTTTCTCATACTGAAAGAGGAACTCCCCAGGTCAGTCACTGACTCGATGGACGTGAGTCTGGGTGAACTCCGGGAGTTGGTGATAGACAGGGAGGCCTGGCGTGCTGCGATTCAGGGGGTCGCAAAGAGTCGGACATGACTGAGCGACTGAACTGAACTGAACTTGATTTTCTCACTGGGTTCATCACAACTAGACTCTCTGGTCTTCTGCGTTCCACTCACTACCTGGTTCTGCATCTTGAAATTCTAGAAACAGCCCTGGCAGAGGCTCTAGCTGAGACCAACTCACTGACCACTTCTGACCACTTCCTCTCTGATGGACTTTGGAGGAGGAGGGGGCCTCTGAACACTCTCACGTCACTAATATCATATCTGTCACACTGTACTTCTCAGATGAAGATTCTGGATTTTCTCCAAAAGTCAGAAAGAAATAAAGATCAAAATACAGATCAAGGTGCTGGCCAGAACACTGCCTTCCAGCTGAAATAGAGTTTAGAGTAGCTGGTTAAAAATTTCATGTGCCAAGGAGATCTTAGAATCATATAAGAGGCGGAGCTTCCAGCATCAGAGTATATGTGGCAGAAATGATGATACGAGATTCGGAGCATTAGCTCTGTAATTTGTTATCAATTTCACTTTGATACTTTTCTGAGCTTCTGCACATAAAAATTAATCTATGGAGTTAATCTGTGTAAAAACTCTTGCCACGGGGGCTCCCAATAATAGTGTATGGAGTGAAGAGAGCAAAGCCATTCCTCATGTCTCCTCTCTAAAGCCAACTTCATATCAACTATTTAACTCTGTGTGTGTGTGCGTCTGTGTGTGTGTGTGTGTGTGTAGTCTTGATAGTAATCCTGCAAAGTAAGTGCAAGTCTTAAAAATATAAGGAGGTTAGATTTTTTTTGTGTGTTTAGAGTTTTTAATTAATAGACTTTACTTTTTAGAGCACTTTCAGGTCCACAGAAAGACTGAGCAGAAAATATAGTGAGTCCCCATATACCTTCTGCTCTTTCTCTCCTCCACCCAGTTTGCCGTATTACTAGTATCCTGCATTAGTGTGGTGTATTTGTGACAACTGATAAGCAAATACAACACACGTTATTAACTCAAGTCCACAGTGTATTTTAGGGTTCACGGTTTGTGTTGTACAGGTCTGTGGGATGTGAGGTGCTTTGATTTAGATTGTTTTTTCCCTATACCTTTTAGCACCTAAGGATTCCTTAAAATTTTCTTTAAAGTACAAAAGCAACCACGTTTAAAACAATAACTGAACTCATTTTTTAATTACCTAAGGATATACGATTGCATGTGAACACCTCCCATCAATTCAATCCCATCACATATACACTGTGAGGCTTACGGTGTATCAGGTACTGGGCGATGTGCTGGGGAAAGAGTAGTAAACAGACAGAAATGGTCCTTCCCCTCATAAAGCTTGAGAGCTTACCATTTGAGATGAGTATCTAGTAAGTAAATACAAGCACGTTCCCCTTTCAAAGGGCACACACAGAAGCTGCAAGAATCTACCCAAGGGGTCAGAATGACGGCTCTGACGTCATAGATGTCCCCGAAGCAAAGAGCCTTGATGTTCTGGTTCCCTCAAGTCATCTCCCGAGTTGGTCCATGATCTCAGATGACTTCCTCTAAACTGGAGCCTGGCTCGGGTCCCCACTTCTACTTTTCTGGGACCCAGGGATCTCCAGTAGCCCCAGATCACGAGAGCCCGTGCAAGACCCACAGGGCTCAGGCCCAGGGCTCCCAGAGCCACCTCCTGTCGCCTCCCTCATCTGTGGAGAAAGGAATTCGCTGCCTCGCCACATGGACGCCCATTGTCCAACAGTGCTGAGCCGGCCAGTTAGAGCCCAGGGCTTATTTCCAACACAACTTTCCACAGCTGCAAGGGCTGGCTGAAGGGACCTGCACATTTGGAGACTGTTAGCCTTGCATGTGGGTTTCTGGGCGCTGCTACAACAAATTTCCACAAACTAAGGGCTTAAAACTATAAGAGTGTGTTTCCTGAGCCTGGGTGCTGGAAGTCTGAGATCAAGCTGTCAGCAGGGCTGTGTTCCTGGCAAAGCCTCTTGGGGAGAATCTGCCCCAGGCCATTCTCCCAGCTTCCGGAGGCTGTCAGCCATCTCTGACACCCCTTGGCCTGCAGACACATCACTCCAGTCTTTGCCTGTTATCACATGGTCTTTCCCCTGCACGTCTTCATGTTTGTATGTCCCAAAGGCCTCTTCTCAAAAGGACACCAATCACTGGACTTAGGGCCTCAACCTGATTACATCTACGACCCTATTTCCAAATAAAATATGGTCTCATTCACAGGGGCTGCGGCTTAGGACTTGCATGCATCTTTGGGAGGGACAGGATCCAACCCACAGCACTGTGAGTTCATCATTCACAACTGACCTCCACCAGAGTGAGACTAAGTGGAAGCAAAGCTGAGACCAGAAGAAGAACAAGATGCTGTTTCCTGACAGTTTTCGAGTAGCACTGATTGGCCTAAGAGCATGGACAATACCAAGCATGACATCCACGCACAGGTATGTCATGTCATCGGTGTATGTCACGTCATCGGTGTATGTCACCAATCACACATAGGTGGTTTTTAAAAAGGGAAAGGCAGAACGTGGGGCTGTTCTGGGAGCTGAAAAATACAACTTCCCATGGTTCTAGAAATGTCACTTTCCTCATCCCAGGGAAGACCATGATGTCAGAGACTTAACTGAACATCGCTCATCATGTGCTCATTCCAAGCACAGTTGGTAAGAGCCTACGCTGCCTGCCCTCTTCTATGCAGGGCAGACAGGGCAGACAGGGCAGCAGGGGAAAAGCACCCTACCACAGGAGCTCATGTTCTAGTATGAGGAGACCAGCGCTAAGTAAGGAAATGAGGGGCAAGTGGAGAAGGACATCCCTGAAGTGGCTGCAGAGTGAAGGGGGGAAGTCAGTGGGGACAGAGGAAGTCGTGCTCTAGACGGGCACGTGGGAGACAGTGAGGCAGAGCAAGAGAAGCTCTCTTGACGGCTTGTTTCTCATTTCTTTGGGGGATGGAATTGACTCACACATGGCTGAGTACGGAGGTACAGATTTGGTGAGAGAGGTTTAAAATGCTGGAACAAGCGGGCATTTACTGATGGCTGAAGGCCCAGGGGCTGGGGAGGGCTGGTGATGAGAAAGGTCAGAAGTGGAAGCAAAGACCTTGCTGCTGCCAGGCCTGCAGCAGAGTCCATCACGGTGGGAGCCACACGCAGGAAATGAAATTTAGACCTGCTCGCACTTGAGGACCTGGGTTCTTGCTTGGGTTCTGCTGACTATCTCTGTGACTCTGCTTTCTCATTGACAAAACACCCTGGGAGGGAGGGTACCAATCACCCACACTCCTCTTCACGAAAACCCCCAAAGCATCCAAGTAGTTTCTGAGTGAGAGCCTCTGAAGCAATTCCAAACAGTCCCACTGCACTAGGGTTTCCCCCCTGGGCACAATAACATCTGGGCCCTAATTCTCTGTGGTGGAAGCTGTCCTATGCATCACAGGGTGGTCAACAGCACCCTGGCCTCCACCCACTGGACGCCAGGAGCAACCTTCTCTCTAAACGTGACGACCAGCAACATCTCCAGACTTTGTCATTGCTACCTGGGGGACAGAGTCGCCCCTGGTTAAGAGTTGCCGCTAGATCATGGGTCAGAGCAGAGGATCAACAGCTTTTCCGAGGAAGTTCAAGGTCAGCTTCTCCTGAATCCACTCTGCCCAGCCATTCCTCCACAGGACAGGAGCCCAGACATAAGGTCTGACCGTGACTCCATCTCAGTCCAGCCCAGGTCACGTCCTTTAAACCCCACCCACCCCCTTTGCCTTCAGAAGTTGACCTGACTGGCTTCAAAAAAATAAGATAAAATAAATACAAGCCTGTATTGTGCTCCAAAAGATAAGGGATTATTTGCCTTTCTTTACAAAAGCACCATTCCTATCTGCAGTATATACAGTGAATGTCTTTTTTTCTTCCAAGTCACCAAAAACAAGCTAATTGAGTACACAACATTTTGGGGTTACTTTCTCTGAATGATTTTCATGTTATTATTCTATTTTAAACATTCTTTATTTTTAAAACAGGAGTGTGGAGGATGGGGAAAGCAGACCAAATAATATTAAATAATTAGAAATTTCAGACATTTTATAAATTATTACAGTCATCACCGTCATCACTTTTTATTTTCTGTTCTAACCCAGAAAGTTGCAGTTCTCAAAAGCACAACTGCATCTAATGAGATATAACCAGGATACAAATGTCTTTCTAGTATTTCATTTTTTTGCTGTCAATCCAGTTCAAACTCCAAGATACCACTGAATGAAGGATTCTCAACTCAACACTAAAGAGCAAATCAAGATTTCCATTAAAAAAAGAAAAACTGCATGTTCCCAGGCTTTTATCCATTTGTATACCTATAAGAAGCAGCTGCAACTTTGCATACAAGTGATTTCTTTTTACATAAATAAAATGTTTTTGCCATTTTTAGTCACTGAAGCATTAAAAAAAATAAAGTGGAAGCCATTGAAAGGATAAGCTTTAAAAAATAACTGTTGGCTTACTGAATGATTAGTTCTTTTTTTTTTTTGAAAAGTTTGTTGTACATCCTATTCCCAATTCAATTTACACTCACCTGCAGAGACCTCTATGCCTTTTAATTGCTACTCTGATTTTTTCCCCAGTTTTATTGAGAAATACCAGTATTCTGATTTTTTATGCAAATGTTTCTTTTTCCCAAAGATGTACCGCTGTCTGAGATAAATGATTTGGGGAGATTTTGAAAGTATGTTGAAACAGGTACGAAGGAATCTAAACATGAAAGCTGTACGCGTTAAAGGTGAATGTGTCTGCAGGAGCCTGCCTTGGAAAGACACCTGTCCATCTACAGATGAGCGAAATGCTGTGAAACACGGAAGAAGCATCACTCTGTGGCTCACCACCAAGCTGGGCTCAGTACTCCACAGAGAGTGTTGAGTTGGTTTAAGACCTTCCAGCAAAAAACAACAACAACTCTGTAGCTGGGTACATTTATGCTCCCCAGGATAGCACATCCCCTCCCTCCACACCCACCTGGCTTCACTCTCTTATCTTTAGTCAGAAGTAGAGTCGGTCAGGACAGCAATTACCAAGTTAGAAATCCTTGGTTGGATATGAATGAATGAAAGTAGCTCAGTCGTGTCCAACTCTTTGCAACCCCATGGACTCTACAGTCCATAGAACTCTCTAGGCCGGAATACTGGAGTGGGTAACCTTTCTCTTCTCCAGGGGATCTTCCCAACCCAGGGATCAAACCCAGGTCTCCCGCACGGCAGGCAGATTCCTTACCAGCTGAGCCATAAAGTTGGATAAGCTTAGAACATTTAACTATTGACAAAATCCAATCTACTCATTCAATAAACTTTAACCCTTTATAGTCGTTTCAGGTATTCACATTTTTAATTGGCAGGAAGACACAAAGAACAAGCATCCTAACTCAATAGGTTAAAGCAATTTGTTCCCACACTTTTTTTTTTTAATTTCTCATGGTTCTGTGGGTTGACCAGTAGGTCTTCTGATCTGGGCCAATTCATCTGGGCTGGATACAGTGGTCTCATTTCCATGTCTGGCAGCTAACTCAACATCATCTGGGGAGATAGCGCGGGGATAGTCTGGAGTGGGAGATTTGGTGAACTCCCTGCTTTCTGGAAGCTTAAAATCTAGTCATGCATTAATGAATAACACTAATGAATACAGAGACTGGGGTGAGTTGGGGAAGATGTCCTGAGGACGTGATGTGTGGACCAGGATCTAAAGGATGAAGAGGAAGGCCCCCAGAAAAGAGACTCTGACATGCAGATCTGAGAGCAAAGGGTCTATGGTGGGGTGCTCTCAGAAACATCGCCTGCAAGGGAGTGAGGGAGGCTGCATGAGGCCGAGGGAAAAGTGCCAACAGAGGACCTGGCCAAGAGCCTGACGTCTTATCAGGGTCTTAGACTTTGCACCCCCATCAACCCGGTCATAACTCTCTGGGCAAGGCAGCTCCTTTCAGCTGAGGACAAACCCTGGGAAAAGACTCAACTATCAGCTGACAATAGTCCTGTGAGCTGAGTGGAAATAGTGAGCAGTGCCCCCCACACTAACCCCAGCATCCCTAAAAGGAACCAGAGACAAAGGAGGAAGGAGATACACCCAACAGTGGGGACAACACGTGCAAAGGCCCTGTGGCAGCAGAGAGCCTGGAACATGTGGGCAATGGAGAGAAGGCCCACGCAGGGCTGGGGTGTGGAGAGCAGGCGTGAGTGTGCAATGCAACGAAGCTGGAGAGCAGGAAGGATGAGGTCACATGGGGCCAGGTGGCCCACGGCAGGGTTTTGGCCCTCATTCTAAGAGTAATGTGAAGCCACAGAGATTTTTTTAAGCAAAAGAAGCAATTTGCTTCAGCGACAAGAACAGAATTGAGTAGAATGCAGAGAGGCAAGGATAAGCCGAGGTAGGAAGACCAGTCCACATGTATACAGGTGGCAGGCGGCCTGGGAGACGGTGAGAATTGAATGGAGTCAAGAGAGGTTTTAGAGGTGAAGTTAATGAGGTCTGACATGGGCAGAGATGAGGGGCGAGAGGGGTAAAAGGCATCAGGGACGCTGCTCTGTTTTCTGGTCCGCCAATGAGTAGACGTGCCTAGACCAGGGTGGAGGACTCCAAAGGAGATAGAGCAGACCATGCTGTACTCAAAGCAGCCACTGGGTACTAAGGAGACGTTCACATCTCCAAATCTGGAACTCCAGTGGGAGATAAAGATGGCAGAGAAGTGGTAATGGCAGACTCTGTGGGGATGAGATTGTCCAGGGAGCACAGAAGAGGAGAAGGTCTAAGAGTAAGTCCCAGAACATCCCACACTCAAAGTCCAGGTGGGAGGAGACAGAGGCCATACAGGATCCCAAAGAGCAGCTGAAGTGAAAGGAAATAGGGGAAAACAGGGTCAAATGAGAAAATTATTTCAAGGAGAGAATGGCCCAGGACAAGCACCATGGAGGTTCAAGCAGGATGAAGACTGAAAATTTTCCACTGGATTAATGACAAATAACAGAACTGAGGTCTTCAATGTGAGAAACAAATAATTAAGCAGAACTTTTTTTTTTTTTTTTTTTCCTGTTTGGGGAAAGGTAACTCCGGGTTATCATGTTGCTAAATAACTCATTCCCCTCTCTTTTGTCTTTGGCTCTTAGAAGAAGAAGCTACAGGAGTTCTCAGCACTTAGAAAAATGACTGCGTATGCTTTAAAGCCAAGTAGACACTGCCTTTGATTAGTTTGGGAACAGCCAGGTCTCTCTTGCTAGAAAGAAGATCAAAAGCTTGGAGAGAAATCAAATACATGAAAATTAAGCAAAAGTGACATAATCTCTGAAACCTAAATTTTACAAATCGTAACATCCAATCCTGGTGAGTTTTCAGTGAGCCCTACATTCATGCGCTCATTCCATGTAAACTGGCACAGCCATGTTGGAAAGTGTTATAAGAAGGAACAAGATTCATGAAAATAGTCCTGAACATAACTGTCCTGCTTCTGTGAATTTTACCCAATGATACGACTCAAGAGAAACACAAGAAAATAATAATATCTAATGCAGATTTTCTCTAAAAGTTAGTCCTTAAAACAACATAAATGCTCATTATTTGGGGACAATTTTAGTATTTGTTAAACAATAGGACAGAATACTAAGGAACCATTAAATTGACTTTGCAGCACCACAGAGGAAAGTGATGAGGTACAAATAAAACACAAAAGAGTTGGTTAAGTATTACCTTATCTGTGTAAATTAAATAGGAATATGGAGATAAAAATGAAATCATGAGGAGTTAGAGTGGGGTCACAGATTTCCCATCTTTAAAGTCACTAATATTTTTGTGTTGTTCATTCGTGTAAAATATTCAGGAGTAGTATTTGGGAGAAGCATCAAAAGAAGAAAAACACCTGCTGAAAGGGGCTTCAAAGTAAAACTGAACAGAAGCAGACAACGCTGCTCAGAATAAGACTGTCTTCACTCCACACTGAACCATTCAAGATAAATTAAACGGAACCATCTAACTTCATGGATAACTTCAGCACTCACTAATAGAAGGTAAAACCAACTCTCCCTTTTGCCTAAGTGTTTGGGGTCTGTGAAATACTGTTCCATCTTTCACATCACCTCTGCAAAAGGAACTGTTTAGGCTTAGTAGAGAATCCTACATAATTAAGCAGACAGAGTCTACTTCTCAGATAATTATACCTGGAAGGATCTGAAGGTCCAGCTCAAGAGACCAATAAAGAAGGTTACAACTTGTGTGTTGAGCCCAAGTACTAGGTCTGAAAGAATTTAATGGCATCCTGAGCAATCTGCCAAGAGATACATGGGCCCAGACCAGTACCTAAGGGGTTTCTCTGTTGCTCTGCCTCCCTAGTGCCTGCTGAAGAAGCAAGAGCTGGTTTGCAGATGCCTCCCTGGCAAGGAGGGTCTGGCTCTCATATCCCATGGAAGTGGGGATAAGAGCTGGCATTCGCAGGAGTGGAGATTGAGTGCTTGGATTCCCAGAAGCCACACGGCACTCGTCCACTAAAATTAAAACGTCTCCTTTCCTTCTTAACTCACTGAATCACGGGGCTCATTCGAGCTGCTGGAGCTGTCTTCTTGAGAAACAGGTGATCATTAAGTCCTGGCACGGACACTCCATCTTAGCTCTGGGTGTCTCGAAAAGGATATCGCCTTTTCAAGCTCAGGGAAGTTCAGGGGAGGAAAGATTTTGCTGCTGGTCATGAAATAGGAGGAAAGACACACCACGGAGTTATAACCAGGGCCCATGTCTTCTAAGTGCTGATCACTGCTCCCAGGCACGGCAGATATTCGTCATATTTAAGATGATGCTTGCAATGGACAACATCCATGGCGGGAAGAGGGAGGTAGGGAAAACTTACACCAGACCATATTCCCTGCCTCTTGCAGACAGATGACCTGGAGCTGTTCATGCTGATGCCAAACCCAACTGCCTTCAGGGACTTATGACTTCTGAAGACCAAGTATACAGTTCAAGGAGCCAGAGACCTCTAGGGGGACCAGCGTATAAACTAACAATCTTTTTCAGAACTCCTTTAAATTATCTTCTTCCCAAACCTTTAAGCCACACCCCTTCCCCAACCAAGAATCTATTTCCCAACAACGGGCAGCAACCTCAGCATCTTAAATCATGGCCACAGACCAGCCGAGAGAAGTAGAATCCATGTGCCAAAGTGTAGGACTTGTTAAATAAATTCTTCCTTGACAGCAGAGAAAGGCCTGGCTCAGAAAATGGCTCCTTAAACATTTTAATTTAATTCAGCAAGGATTTATTGTGCACCTGATATTAGGAGCCAGACTCCAGGAGCTGAAACTTAGAGAGAAAGAGAGAGAGAGGTATATTCTCTTACATTCCGCTGGGGAAGGGCTGGAAGATTCTGAACCCTCCAAAAGCAAGTTAGCATCATCCAGGGATTTCTCTAGGTAGCCTGATTCTCCACCTAATCCTGAAATGTATCCCTTCCCTCTTTGGGGCATGGATGTGTGTCTTCCATCAAGTTGAGCCTCTTTCAGATGAATTTGTTTTTCCTTATTAAGTCTCTTGTATTGCCCTGCCGGGAACCCTGCCCACGCTGCCTCCCCAGGTCCTGCTTTAAGGTTTGGCATTAGCAGCCCCCACCCCTAAGTCTGCTGATTCTCTAACACTCCACTCATTTTCCATTGCTGGTATCTGCCCTACACCAGACAGTTCACATTAGCCCTGCCTCTCAACAGCCATGAGCACACACCAGGGGCTGGGCAACGCTGTGGGCCTGTGGATATTGCTCCAGGCGAGAAAGCCCTAGCTTATGCATGCTGGGAGCTGACAGTCCGCCCAGACAGAGACACACCACAAAGGGTAACAAAGCCGAGCATAGCGCTGGTCAAGGGCATGAGTCCTACCGTCACATGCCTTGGGTTTGATTGTTGGCTCCATGAGGGTGCCTGACCTTGAATATAAGGCTCATCCCTTGGACCTTCAGGTGAACTAGGACATTAACCATAACCATGTCAGAGGGTTTCCGTAAAGATGCAATGAGACAATCCACTGCAAGCATTTACCCCGGTGACTGGCACCTAGTCATCCCATAAAAACAACGCTAGCTACATTTACAAAACTCACAATAGGATTTCCTTGCCTAAGCCATGTTCAAATATTCATACAATATCAGAAAACCCATAGTACTGAGTGCAGCCCGCCCCCTTCTACAGTCAGCTCTGCAATCTGATATTCAAAATTCCTTGGTATCACTCCTTGTTACAGCAGGAGATTGTTGTTGTTTAGTTGCTAAGTTGTGTCTGACTCTTAACAACTCCATGGAGTGTATCCTGCCAGGCCTCTCTGTCCATGGCATTCTCCAGTCAAGAATACTGGAGTGGGTTGCCATTTCCTTCTCCAAGGGAGCTTCCCAACCCAGGGATCAAACCCACGTCTTCTGTACTGGCACGTGGATTCTTGACCCTGAGCCCCCAGGGAAGCATAGGGGGGCTATGTTTCAACTAAGATAAAGAAGAAGGGCTTCGAATGTGGTCAATACCTGGGAAACTGTAAAAGGCATTAAGCCACCCCCCCCTTTAGTTTCCTTATAATACACATGATTGGTTAAAGCAGGGGTCCACAAACATTTTCTGAAAAAAGCCAGAAGATAGTAAATATTTTAGGTTTTGCAGGTATATGGTCTCTATCACAACTACTCATAACCACAAACACTATGTAAACCTGTAAGCACAGCTGTGTTCCAATAAAACTTTATTTACAAAAGCAGGTGATGGGTCAGTTTTTGACCTGCAAGTCAGAGTTTGTCAATCTCTATAATTTTTCATTTAAGATAAATATTACAAAGTTGTATTGTGAGGTGAGGCTTATAATCTACATAGATACAATGCTTCCACATAACTGTAACATGGAGGGTCAGCGGGAGTGAATGGACCCATATGGTTGGAAGTTTTCCACATGCTACTAGAAGTGAGACAATACTGACCTTCAGTAAACTGCATGGTTCAGGATATATATTCAAGTATAAGAAGCCAACAAGTTTATCTAAAAAGCCAATAGATTAATATGGAACTCTAATATGTTTTATAATTATATATATATATATATATATATATTAACATCAAAAAGAAAGTAGGAAAAGCAGGAACAGAAGAACAAAAATAAAATAAAAGGAGGGACAAATAGAAAGCAAATAGGAAACCAGGCCTAAATCCAGTCACATCAATAATGACATTCAATACTAATAGAATAAACACTCAATTCAAAAGAGAGAAATTGTCAAAATGGGTAAAAAAAAAAATCAAAACCCAACTCTTATTGCCTATAAGAGATGTGTCTTAAACATGAAGACACACAAAGGCTGAAAGTAAACAGATGCAAAAAGCATGACAGAAAGGTCTTGCAGATACAGTGTACAAAGTCGACCTGGAAACGAAGAATCTTTCCAGGGATAGTGAGAAGAGCACAATCTGGGTGGGAGAAGAGCTGCCGCTGTGATTGAAACTCTTGGATGGTACCCAGCACAGAAGGCAGCTCTTTGCTTCCCGGTTTCAACCTCAGGTGGGAAAAGAGTGAAATAAACAGGGATGACTTGAGCCATAGACTATACCCTTTAGTTTCCTTATAATACACATGATTGGTTAAAGCAGGGGTCCGCAGACATTTTCTGAAAAAAGCCAGAAGATAGTAAATATTTTAGGTTTTGCAGGTATATGGTCTGTCACAACTACTCATAACCACAAACACTATGTAAACCTGTAAGCACAGCTGTGTTCCAATAAAACTTTATTTATAAAAGCAGGTGATGGGTCAGTTTTTGACCTGCAAGTCAGAGTTTCCCAATCTCTATAATTTTTCATTTAAGATAAATATTACAAAGTTGTATTGTGAGGTGAGGCTTATAATCTACATAGATATAATACTTCCATATAGCTGTAACATAGAGGGTCAGTGGGAGTGAATTGACCCATATGGTTGGAGGTTTTCTACATGCTACTAGAAGTGAGACAATACTGACCTTCAGTAAACTGTGCATGGTTCAGGATATATATTCAAGTATAAGAAGCCAACAAGTTTATCTAAAAAGCCAATAGATTAATATGGAACTCTAATATGTTTTATAATTATATATATATATATTTTTTTTTTAACATCAAAAAGAAAGTAGGAAAAGCAGGAACAGAAGAACAAAAGTAAAATAAAGGGAGGGACAAATAGCAAATAGGAAACCAGGCCTAAATCCAGTCACATCAATAATGACATTCAATACTAATATAATAAACACTCAATTTAAAAGAGAAATTGTCAAAATGGGTAAAAAAAAATCAAAACCCAACTCTTATTGCCTATGAGAGATGTATCTTAAACATGAAGACACACAAAGGCTGAAAGTAAACAGATGCAGTAAGCATGACAGAAATTGTCAGATGCAGATACAGTGTACATGCAGATATAGTGTACAAAGTCGACCTGGAAACAAAGAATCTTTCCATGGATAGTGAGAAGAGCACAATCTGGGTGGGAGAAGAGCTGCGGCTGTGATTGAAACTCTTGGATGGTACCCACCACAGAAAGCAGCTCTTTGCTTCCTGGTTTCAACCTCAGGTGGGAAAAGAGTGAAATAAACAGGGATGACTTGAGCCATAGACTAAAAAGGCTCCTAAACTCCCAGAGATGAGGAAGACTGGGGGACAGCCTTTCTGGGTGCCTCTATGTGGGTTGCAGTTGATGGGGTGATGTGGGAGAGTGTGACCCCCTTCGGTTGGTAGCTGAAGTACCTGCCTGAGCTACCCAGGATCTTGATCTTCATCCTCATCACCACACAGCTGTCAGACGCTTACAGTGGCCAGGCTCTGTGCTAAATAAATACCCTACATGTGCCATCCCATTTATGCCTCCCTTCAGTACTCTTGCCAGTACTCTTGCCTGGAGAATCCCATGGAGGGAGGAGCCTGGTAGGCTACAGTCCATGGGGTCGCAAAGAGTCGGACACGACTGAGCGACTTCACTTTCTTTCTTCACTTTCAGTCCGATGAGGTCCAAACTGTGGATAGGAAAATGAGCCAGAGACAGCTTCCAAAGCCTATCCAAGGTCACTGCCTTGAAGTGCAAAGCCTGGACTGGCAAAGACACTGGTTGAGCTCTAGAGCCCATGCTCCGAACACCACTGCACACTCCCTCCATTCCAGCTAGCTCATCTTGCAGCCTCTGGCCCTGCATGGCTGGGAGTGGCCACTTTCAGGAGGAGGGAGAGAGAAACACAAGGACTGTGGGAAGGCCTGCCCCTTTGCAAGCTACATCAAGTTCTTTCTCCCCACCACAAGATTTGCAGTGTGTGTATGTGTGTGTGTGTGTGTGAGAGAGAGAGAGAGACTTTGAACAAAGGTAACTGCGAGAAAAGTTGGAATCTGCAAACAGCACTGTTCAGGAGGTGGGCAGCCAAACCAGCTCCTTGGCATCACTTTCACAGACCAGTGGACACATGTTCCTCCCATCTGTTCCCACCTCTGTGCTTTTAAAAATGCTCCAAGTCAGGCCTTTGGTGCCTCTCCTGCCCCCGGCACTTCAGTGCCTTCGTGGGCTCACAGGTGATGGGCAGCCTGTACTCACTGCCATTCCCTCGCCTCTGCCGGCGGCTCTGCTGGTAAATACGGCCATGCCGGTTCCCATTAGGGGTGCTTACCGGGGACGAGGCACCAAGAAGCAGAGGGTTTCAAACGAACCGCCTCATATATTATTCCCACCACTACTTAAGAGAAGGGTTATCCCTCTCACTTCACAGATTTGGCAACTGTAGCTCAGAGCAACTAAATAACTTGCCCAAAGCCACAGAGCTACTGAACAGGTGGAGTTGGAACTCTGAACCTTTATCTGACCGAATTCAAAGCCCACATCCCCAACCATCTGCCGACACAGGAAGACCTATGAATATGTGGCTGTCCCCTCTCCTCTGCCGATACCAGGACCTCAAAGACGCACCTAAGCCCCTCGGCACAGGAATCCAACTAGTTAAAGAACTCTGATTTTTCTCTGGAAAGAAATAATCCTATACCAAGGCTCTTCAATTACTCTGTGCAATTAAGTCCTGAGTGCTTGTTTGAACAATTAACCGAAATAATTATAAATGTATCTCTGTTACTACAATTGCATATTAACAAAGGCTCAGAGCCAATTAATCATTACTCCATCAATATCTAATTTGCATAAACCTATTCTCTTTAAAGACTCCATGTTTGGGGTGACAGGGCTCCCTCATCGATTATGGAAATATCCCCATCAAACTTCCCTGAGGCCGTCAAAAGGAATAAAAGCGGTTGTCTGGTGTTGGCTGCTCAGCGCCCCTGCCCAGCCTTCCAGGGACAGACAAGGGTGGAGAACAAAGGGGAAGAGACACAATGACCGCATGGTTCTCCACCGGGAGACGGGCCTGTCGGGTTCGGCTTCCAGCGTGATGGGCAGAGAGGGGCATCTGGCGGAGTCGGGGGGAAACTAGCATCTGAGCCTCCTTTGGAGTCATCCAAATTCACTCATTCATTCATTCACCCGTCCATCCAATAAGTACACCAACACATATTTGCTCTCTGCTGTGTAATATCAACAGAAGTCAACAGTGACTGAGAATCTCCGTGGCAATCACTGAGGTAGACAATTAGCCAGCTGTCACAGGGTGCTGCTTTGGGGTGTTTATGTCTAATTGTAAACAAGTAACACGTGAAAAATCCCATTAAAACCATAACACATGCCTATATAGTTACATACTTGACTGTTTACGTAAGAGTAGGAAAAGCTATATAGAATGCCACACATCAAAACATTCACACCAGCACCCTAACATGTAGAGACTGGAGAAAGGTGGGGAGAAATTAAAATAAACATTGTAAAATAAACTTTTTCGTAAATGCTTCCATAAACTAAACTTACATTTTGCACATTTTTCAAAACTAAACCATTAGAATTTCATTTATAATCATTTTAATTTGCTGTGCATCAATGGCTGTGTCTTCAGAAATCTGAGCCCTAACATTTCACTCAACAAGCCATCTTTTAGTTCTCCTGGGCCCCCTGGGTGTTAGAAAGAGAGGGGTGAGATGAACTCCCAATCTCAAAGAGTTTAAGAGTCTTACTGCAGGGACAGGATACTACAGGAGAAAAAGCAAATCACGGATACGAGTCAGAAGCAGAGGAGTTATGGATAAGAGAAGCAACCGGTGCAGGAAAAGCAGGTGACTTCAGAAATTTGCAAACCAACATTTTCCCCTCGTATCGACTTGACAAATAAATGGCAGTGTGTGCCTGCGTTCCAGCTGTGTGGAGTGAAGGGGAGGAGGAACGGGGAACGGAGTCACCCAGGGTGTCCAGGTAAACTCTGCAAGCTGGCCGCGTGGGACAGCAGCCCCCAGCCTGCGGGGGAGAGCTGTGCCCATAGCGCAGGCCTCATCTTAAACAGTCTCGACACCTCAAACATAAGGATAAAAATAGCAGCCCCAGAAGGAGTTAGTGAAAATAAAATGAAAGGTGAGAGCCCCAGAGGCAACCCTGAATCTGCTGGAGAGGAAAAGCGAAGGGCAAGCTGATGGACCCCAAGGTCAAGGGCAGGAAGTTTGGTTGGAGGTGAAAGTGTAGGAAGATGGGCAGTTTGACCTGGCCCCAGGGTAGACAGAAGGATACAAGAACGAGATGACGATAGGGATTATAACAAGGATCAGGCTTCACTCCATGCTCACAGATGCTTCAGGAAAGTCTGACTTTTGCAGAACAACAAAACCTGCTTGAGTCTGTAGGGGTGGGGGAGGGAATGTTTTGCACAAAATATTCTCACAGATCTATCATAACCAAGACTCTCACATGATTACTTACACTCGTGGTCCTACAGCAGCAGCGCTCGGACAGTCTTCAGAACACCTGCCTGGCTGCGCACAAACGCTTCTAGAAAAGCAGTGAGGCAGGCCCGCCGTGCGCACAGCATCATTGCTACCCAGTTATCACAGCCCTCCACGCCAGGCACCCGGGCAGAAAGACACACAGGAGCGCCTGTCGTCCAAAGACTCATGATCGAGTCGACAAAGACAGAAAGGGAAACCAGCCATCTATAGACCTGCTGATTTCAGTTATTTCAGGGCCCGATCCCCAGATCCCCAGACCTAGCGAGTCTGAATCTCTGGGGGAGGAGCCTGTGAATCACCTGAAGAAGAAAGTTCTCCAAGTGGTGCTATCGATTGGCTGAGATTAGCGGAAAATGCATTTTTCCTGCACCACCCCCCTCCCCGCCGCAAAGATAACATCTCCTCAGTTAACATTTTCCTAGCAGCAGAATATCTGTGTTTTTAATATTTGAACTTCATAAAAGGCAACTATTTCTCAACATCACACTCTTCTGCAAATATCCAGGGAAACATATATTTAGACCCCCAATAGACCGTGCAACACGTATTTTAAAACAATGTAAAAACAAAGAATTGAGTGACCTTGCAAATAAAATCAGAAGAACGTCAGAATGCTATGTAGATATTTTCAAGAGCTAGCTTTTTTTTAATATATTTTCCTGAGGGTCAGTAAAAGGGACACGTGTGTCAGAAGAATCTGGTGATGAGAAGGAACCACAGCCTCACTGCAGACAGGCAGCTGAGTAATAACAATCCAGGTCATTTGGTGGTTGGGGTTCAGAACCGAAGGTTGAAACATCTTGCCCTCTGACTGATAGCTTGTTACATATACAGGTGTTTCACTGAGCCTTATGATGCAAGAAACTGGAAACTTTAGGGTTGATGTGTAATCCCATAAAATTTTTCTTTTTTTAAATAATAGGATACAGGCCCCAGGTTAGCATTATTTGAGCAGACTGTCTGAGGTTCAAGTTGGATGACTGATGTAATGTGAGATATGATGATAATTCAATTCCAGTGTGAGGCCTGCAGCCATCAGGAGCTACCCTTGGTACAGGAAGCGGGCACCACAGAGCGTGTGACATTGGCCCGAGGACCTCTGCTAACGGGGAGGTGTTTTTGAGGCTGAAAGGAAGATGAAATTTCAGAAGCTGCTTTGGTAAAGAGACAAATTCCCCAACACCCCTGAGCTGATTGAGGATTTTGAAGAAGGGCAGAGCCACATGAAATCTAGCCTTCAGATAGCAGCATCAAACCACACCTGGCAGCTTTAGAAATGCAAATTCCCGGGCCCATCTACACCTGGTGACTCACAGTTGTTGAAGTGGGACTCCAGAATCTGGTTTAATCAGATCACCACGTGGTTCTTATTTGCTCTCAAGTTGAGTACCCATGGTGCTCATGACAGAAGAGAGAGGAAGATATGCGAATTTATATTCTGGAAAAGCAAATGAAAGGATCATTAAGGGAGGGTGAATAAATTTTGATAAATTCATTTTATAGTAGTCAGGAGAATTAGATGATATATGAGGAAAGATACTTCTGATGGGTTGTTTTTTTAATTGTCATCTTTCTTTTGATACTTTATAAGTAAAAAAGCAAAATGCTGAATATAATGTCCTATTAAAAACACGCAGACATATATGCCTATAGTTTATATATTTGTACTTATATCTAAGAATATAAAAAACTATCAAAGACCTGTCAAAAACTATCAACTATCAAGGGCTGAATGTTACCATCAGTTTCCTAGTGAGGAGAGACTGGAGGAGAATTGGAAGTCATTATTAACTTTTTCTATTTTAAAACGTGTCCAAACAAGCACTTTTATAAATGCTCTTATAACTTAGAAAATAAAGTTTTAGAATTACTCAAGTATATAAAAGCACTCCCCCAGAATTCTCATGCACTTTGTACAGCATCGGAGTGCGCCGTGGGCTGAGGAACCCCAGACGGAGCACGCTGGCTTCGGAACCGAGGTGTCTGAGTTCCAAACTCTGGTTCTGCCCCCACCTCCTAGACGCTCCCTCTCCGGGGAGATGAGGCTGCTGCACTGAAAATGCACCTCAAACTCTCGCCCAGTCACCAACCAGGACTTCATTTTTTAGTGGTTTGTCGTCTTTATTACTCCTGGGTTTGGAGTGATGCTCACCGAACTAAGCTCGTGTATTCACTTAGGGCTTTTGTTCTCATTACAAGGAGAATTTCTATTAACCCTTTTAGGATATCAGAATCGACCCCATGTCCCCCTTCGTGGGGTCCACAGAACAGGAGGATATCCAGGGTTCTTTCACACTCGCTTTTGATGCTGCGATTTTTCTTAGAACTTTCCACGAGGGGTGTGACCACTGGCAACAGGGCAGACAGACCACCGCCCCGCCCCCTGCACCGCGCTCACTGGGGCCTGGCCACTACGACAAAGGCCCGTGGAGGCGCTTAGCTGTCCCCGAAGCATCAGTGTCAGGGGCGAGGGGAGGGGCTGGGAGAAGCTTTGAGAGCAAGCAGCATTCTCGGCTCAAAAGAGCCAACTATGCTTATTCAAAAAAAAAAAAAAAAGAAACATTTTCAAAAACGCCTGTGGGTAAATTTGAGCTGCCCACAGCTCCCCAGGGGCATCTCGAACTTGCTGTCGAGCCATTTCTGTGGATTTCAGTCAAATTCTAATTTTAGTGTTCATTAAACACGGGTAATTCCCCAGCCGGTCCCTGCCTCACCTCGCACAGAGTATGTCGGCAATATAGGTCACCGAGGCTTCGAAAACACTCCCACATCAAAGAGAAACCTTTGCATTATGAGTATTAACTTTATAAATAATGATGAATTTGAAAAGTTTTTCAGAAGCAGGGGGCGGGTGTGAAAAGAGTTGGTGTCCTCCTTGTGAGCATCTGCGTGAGAGTGGCTTGTTAGAGGAGTGACTGTTGACAAGGCTTTCTGTTCTGGGAAGTGGTATGGGGCAGAACTGTGTCTGCCTCTATCACTATATTTCAGCTGCTATTTGTTTAGACTGATATAGCAGGGACACAACTGGAGTGTGCAATGCTGGGAAACACACACACATCCATCACAGATGTAACATATCTGTAAAGGCAGACTGCTTGGCATTTTATGTCTTCACATTGTCATAAGGTAAAGGCCAATTCCTTACCATAGCTGCATCAGTTAATATCCTTTAAGGTGGAAGTAACAACAACAAAAAGTTGCTTAGATCCGAAGGGTATTTAATACTTTACAAAACATCCCAAAGGAGTTGGCTCTAATCCTCAGGCCTCATGATCACAAGGTGGCTGCTGTGGTGCCAAACATCACCTGCTCACATTAAGAGCATCTATTTGATTGATAAGTTTTAATCCTATGATCAACTGTCACATTATGCATCACTCAGAAGTGTTTTCTCCCCGTTTGTGCCTTTGCATATGCTATTCCTTATGCTTGGACAGTTTCTCCGTTTCTCCTCTGTGCAGGTAATCCATCCCAGGACCCAGGGCAGGCATCAGCCCCTGACAGGCCACCCTCGAGTAGGCTACCTGTCTCTCCCACTTTGTTTGCTACTATCAAAGCATTTCTCTCTTCAGGTGCAATTGCTCATTTATTTGTTTTCCCCCAGGAGACTGTGAGCTCAATGAGGCAAGAACTGGGGCTGCTTTCTTTCTGGTTTCCATGTGCTTTGCACGGGGCCTGGCTTGTCTACATCTGTTGACTGAATGAACAAGCAGCAGAAGGGAATTGCTCAAGCACCATCCTGAACTCAGAAAATAAAGCCACTCTGTGTACAGGGCACAGAGTCGATGCAAGGGCTATGCCTTTAACAAAAGAGGCCTACCCTGCAGACCTTTGTTCTAGCTACCTCATCTGCAGTGTTCAGAGAATGACCCCAAGAGATCACTACATCCCGTAAGCCCTACAGAAAAAGTACAGACTTCAGAGAAGCAGATAAAAGAACATGGGTATTTCTGTCCCAAACTCTGGGACTGTGGTGGGTACAGGTGGCAATTAGGGTGGATATAGCAGGACCTTTAAGCTTTTTATCTGTTGGCATCCTCTTGTCAGTTTCCAAGAAAGGACCTGGTTGTGTTTCTGGGAGAGGACACGTTCGTGGGTGGCGGCAGGCCCAGGGTGTTCAAGCCCCTCCCTCAGGGTGGCTGGCTCAGGGCCTGGCGGCTCCTGACAAAGGAGGGAGAGGGTGGCATGTCCTGCTCCCCACTTCTGGGCTCAGGATGCTGCCAAGGCCAAGACCAGGCACGCAGACAGAGTCCACCACTTCAGAAGGCATGCGGCTGCTATAGCAGAGGCCAGGAGACCCGAGTGATGAGAATGTGGCTTTTGACCCAGGGCAGAGGTGGGCAAGCAGGAAGACACCAGAGGGACCAAATCTCTCATTCCCAGGGGGGCAGCATGACAACTCAACCAAACTATCTGGGCTGAATCCTACTCTGCCACTTATGAGCCCCGGGACCCTAGGAAGGAAATTCACTACCCTCTCTGTGCCTCAGTTTTTTCATCAAACTCAAGATAACAACAGTCCTTGTCGTATAGGATGATTACAAAGATCAAATAAATTATTATCTGTTAAGTGCTTAACAGAATGCCCGGCACACAGGACATGCTGTATAAACAAAATATAAATAATGAAGTGAAATTAACACGGAGGGGAGATTAAGCATAGATCACCCGGTTCATCCAGCCTTGGGGTGTCAGGCTCTGTCCACACAGCACGAGGTCAAGGTCAAAGACGGAAGCCACTGCTAGTTAACTCGGTTAATTAAACCAGGCAAGGGAGGCTAAAAGACACGCCAAGCAGGCCGAGTTAGTATCTAATCTTTGTCACCTTTGCCCAATATTGAAAGCAGTCTGCTCCATGATACACTTCAAAACAAACTAGTCCAGATCTTCTACGTGAGCTGGATATCCATGTGTTTGCTATGTGAATCTTATGGCCATGGGCAGGATAGAAAGGAATCTGAATTCTGGCCTAAAACAGTTGCAGGATCAAGTCTGTGAGCTCAAACAAACCTGAGACCTGGTACTGGGAGGGCAGGGGACCTCCAGGTGCGGCGTTCAGAGTGCAGCTGGGAAACCTGCAAACGTGCAGGGCCCAACTCTCCTGGGAAGATGCGTCTCCAAGAGAAGACACACAGAAAGGGGGCAAGAACGTGGTCTTCCCCTCCACACAGAAAACCAAACCACTGCTGTTTCGATCTTTTGATCAGCACGGGTTACTGATACAGAAAACACATTATACCGTGGAACTTCATCTAAGTACTCAAGCGCGCGTCGCTCCAATATTCTCCAGCCCCTTGCATCTTACTTGTTTTGGAGTCGATATTATTTATGGGCTGCCGGTTTCCTTTAATTGTTTCTATTGACACTCTCCATTTATGAATCAGCAGGCTGAGGGCGCCTCTGTGGCCAAAGGACTGCTGGTGGATGCTGACCTGCTATTCTAGCGAGGAGGACCCAGATCCCAACCCAGAGCCCCGAGCCAAGCCCACAGGGACCTTGCTGGAAGGCACAGACGCCAGCCCATCGCAGGAAGCACAAGGGAGCTTAGGAGGCGGGGGAGGCAGCCAGGCATGTGCTACCCTCCCCTGTGTGGACGGAGCAGGGCTCCGGCTGCCGCCTGTGCTCCCTCTGACCCACGTGCACCCCCTAACTTCCGTGGCTCTGCCATGCTGTCCCTGCTTCCCAGGGTAGATAGCACAGGAGCATTCCTCAGACTCTGCTCCAACTGCACCCTACCTCTCCTGAGCCCTCACTCTCCACTCAGTTCAGTTCAGTCTCTCAGTCATGTCTGACTCTTTGAGACCCCATGGACCGCAGCACACCAGGCCTCCCTGTCCATCATCAACTCCCGGAGCTTACTCAAACTCATGTCCATGGAGTCGGTGATGCCATCCAACCATCTCATCCTCTGTTGTCCCCTTCTCCTCCTGCCTTCAGTCTTGCCCAGCATCAGGGTCTTTTCCAATGAGTCAGTTCTTCATATCAGGTGGACAAACTATTGGAGCTTCAGCATCAGTCCTTCCAATGAATATTCAGGACTGATTTCCTTTAGGATTGACTGGTTGGATCACCTTGCAGTCCAAGGGACTCTCAAGAGTCTTCTCCAACACCACAGTTCAAAAGCATCAATTCTTTGGCGCTTAGCTTTCTTTATGGTCCAACTTTCATATCCATATATGACTACTGGAAAAACTTTGACTAGATGGACCTTTGTTGGCAAAGTAATGTCTCTGCTTTTTAATATGCTGTCTAGGTTGGTCATAGCTTTCCTTCAAAGGAGTAAGCATCTTTTAATTTCATGGCTGCAGTCACCATCTGCAGTGATTTTGGAGCTCAAGAAAACAAAGTCTGACACTGTTTCCATTGTTTTCCCATCTATTTGCCATGGAGTGATGGCTGCGGTGATCTTAGTTTTCTGAAGGTTGAGCTTTAAGCCGACTCTTTCACTCTCCTCTTTCACTTTCATCAAGAGGCCCTTGACTCTGCGCTCTCCACCCGGTGGTGCCCTAAGCCTGCCTCTAGTGAAACCCACCAGCAGGGGCTTCCAGCCGCCCATGTTGCTGCCCCAGGTCTGAGGTCTTTGCCAGCAGGAGCTGGCCTTCATCTCTGCCTGCCCTTTCTAGTACTATTCCCTGCATGAAAAATGAATAAACAATTTCTAAATGCCTACAGCACACATAGAGGTGTGCAAACCTGTTACCATTACCAAGCATCAGTTTCCTGTGGCTGTTGTAACAAATTACTACAAACTTAATGACGTAAAACAGCACAAATGTATTATCTTACAATTCTGGAGGTCGAAAGTCCAGAAGGGCTCTGATGCGGCTGAAGCCAAGCAGCGACAGAGCTGTGCTCCTTCGGAGATTCCAAGAAGTGTTTTCCTTCCTTTCCAGGTTCTAGAGGCTGCCTGCCACCCTTGGCTCAGGACCCTCCTGACCATTTCGAAGCCAGCGGCCCGGCTTCCTTCTGTTTCTCAGTCCCCTTCTCGCTCTCCGTCCACCCAGCCCCGCCCTGACCTCTCACTCAGCACCCCGCACCTGCCTCCCTCATCGCCCTTCCTCCTCTGACTCTGCACCCACCTCATGACAACTTTAGGATTCCACTGGGACCACACATATAATCCAGGAGAATCCCTGCATCCAAGAGCCTTTTTCAATCTGCGAAGTCCCTTTTGCCATACAAAATAACCATCAGACATTCAGGGGATCAGACGTGGACATCTTCGGAGGCCATGATCAGTTCACCACACAAAAGGAGTGTGAGGCTATTGGACAATCACTGGAGTAGAAATCAGAGGGAAGCTGGGTGCCCGTTCTGATTCTGGTCACTTACTCCTGGGTGACCTTGGATAAATTGCCTAACCTCTTTGAGCACAAATCATACATGGAAACTCACAGGACTACTCTGGGACAGAAAAAGATTTACATTTCAGAAGAAAGCACTTCAAATATCAAAACACAAAATAGGTGCAAAGCCTGGTTGTCTCAGGCTTCCACGGAGGCTCAATGGTAAAGAATCTGCCTGCCAGTGTAGGAGAAATGGGTTCAGTTCCTGAGTCAGGAAGATCCCTTGGCGGAGGAAATAGCACAAAGATACCCACACCAGTGTCTTTGCCTGGGAAATCCAGAGGAGCCTGGTGGGCTACAGTCCATGGGGTCACAAAAGAGCCAGACATGACTGAGCAGCTAAACAGCAACAACTTGTCGTTTCAGGTTTTCGTTTGTATGTTTTGAATCTGGCAACTGGGCAGCTCTTTAAAGTGGCCTTAAGTAGGATAAGGAGCATGCACACAGACAACACACATTATTTAGAACATCACACACAGAAGAATACTAATCACATCACAAAACTAGGAGATATGATCAAAACTGCACTCAAAGGTAAAGTCCAGGCTGAATGTTTAAATCAAAACATATACGGTAAGTGCTTAGTTAGAGACCTGGCACTGAAGTGTTTGATCCTCAAAGCTACCCTGTGACAATACATACTTTACACACGGAGAAATGGAAGTCTTAGAGGTGTTCGACACAGCCAAGAAGCAGCCGAAGTGAACTGAATTTAAATCCAGGCTTCAGAGTGCAAGTGACTGAGGGAAAGTTGTGCACTCGTGTCTGACTCCTTGCGACCCCAGGAACTATAGAGTCCACGGAATTCCCCAGGCCATAACACTGGAGTGGGTAGCTGTTCTCTTCTCCAGGGGATCTTCCCAACCCAGGGATTGAACCTAGGTCTTCAGCATTGCAGGCGGATTCTTTACCAGCTGAGCCACATGGGGGGAGCACATTCTGATCATCAAAGCTTTTTCAGGGCAGCACCTAGTTTTGTGGACTTTTCACCTGATGTAGCCAAAAATTACACGCCTTCCCTAGTCCCTCAAACCATCCTATAATTTCTCTGCATACTAGCTTCTTTTAGAAGGGTCAACACCTGAATGTTTTTTGGAGTAATCTCTTCAGGTTGCAGAAACCCTACATGCCAAGGACGTGGTGAGATGGTAGTTCCTAGGAAATTGACCAGCCCCTGCAGATGGCCCTGACAGGTATGGAGTATAAACACTACAGATTTCTCACACTTCGGATGGGATCATTTGGAGTATTTCCAGGTGTTTCTACCTGGGATTTAGTTTCAGTTACCCGGTGTGTCAGCCATTCACATCTCATTGCTTACTGGCTTCTCTAGTCATTGGATCTGCTTCTGGGGTGGGGAACTGAAATAAGACATGTAGATAAGACAACAGAGAGAGATACAATGGTTCCTGATATGTGTAAAGAAAAACAAAACAACCCCACAACTGAATTTAAAAGAAAATAGCATTAATAATCACGAAGACTAAATTTACATTGGAAAAAAAAAAGGTGCAGAACAAGCTTGGTGTACTTTTCACAGAAGAGCAAGTAAAAGACTGAATAGCAGTTGGGAGGGAAGGTAATAGGTAAGCAAAACAAATAAATGGCAATGCTCCAGTTCCAATAGATAGATAATCCAGGTTGCAGGAAACCAAAACAAAGAAAACGAAAGTAATTGCAAAGCCACAATGAAGCTGAGTAACCTATTCTCTAAGTGCAAAGGCAGGTAAAATCTACATGGAGGAACCAACACCTAGACCAAACTGTTTTGCTGGCGTTTGTTTGTTTTGTCGTTTAAATTTAAGGACAGAAGATTATTAAGAGGTCTCAGGGAGAGAAGTCACATGGCCTTCCAAAACTCCATGCGGGAAGAAACCCGAAAAATGTCCATCCTAACAGTGTTTCGAGAATATTATACCCAGCCGAACGGGGGCATATGAAGATAATTAAATGATATCATTAGATAAATAATAATACATAAATTTTAACATTTACTTACAATTTTAGGGGGGGAAATTCCTAAAATATTAGGAAAAGGTGAAACTACAAACTTTGTATTTTTCATTCAGCCTTAATTAAAATCAAATTTAAGATAGATGACAGAGAACCTTAAGAGATTATAAATTTTGATTATTGATACAAATCTGTGAGAATCTGATGTACTGTACAAACAATTACACCCTAAAATAGAGATGAAGGTAAAAGCTGGAGAAAAATCAGATGCCTTAAAATATCGAGAATATGAATATTAGCCAGTGCAGGGTAAAAGTCCCTTTTTGTTAGAAGTATGTTTTTATCATTACAAAACTGAGCGAGATTTTTTATTTGAAGCACTGATGTACAATTCTACTTAAACGTAGGTTGTTTGTTGTTATATAATGTTAAAATTCTAGACAGTCAATTTTTCACAACAGTGATTTTCTATTTGCTCTTTGTGTTTTCTTGTTTTAGTTTATTCATCAAACTGAACAATCATGACTGCACCAAAGTTGTAAGTATTTTAAGCAACATAAAAACAGTTCATATCATCATGGATCTATGAAAGAAACCAACAGAAAATATCTTCCTCCTACCTGGTACAAATTGTGAATAAGTAAGAATAAATGGTGACTTTTTCAAGACTAAATTTCATGACAAGTTACTTTTTCTTTCAAGAATAAATGGTGACTATAATAGAAACATTTTAAGTCAAGTACTGTATCTTGACTCACCAGTGTGCAGAACAATAGAACAAGAGATAAATCAAAATGAAGAACTCAGATGTTAGTATGTTGTATAAAATGATTGGTAGTTAACATTGAAAACCTCCATATCCTTATAAAGTACAAATAAAATTAACTAACCTTGAGAGTCCCTTGGACTGCAAGGAGATCCAACCAGTCCATTCTGAAGGAGATCAACCCTGGGATTTCTTTGGAAGGAATGATGCTAAAGCTGAAACTCCAGTACTTTGGCCACCTCATGCGAAGAGTTGACTCATTGGAAAAGACTCTGATGCTGGGAGGGATTGGGGGCAGGAGGAGAAGGGGACGACCGAGGATGAGATGGCTGGATGGCATCACTGACTCGATGGATGTGAGTCTGAGTGAACTCCGAGAGATGGTGATGAACAGGGAGGCCTGGCGTGCTGCGATTCATGGGGTCGCAAAGAGTCGGACACGACTGAGCGACTGAACTGAACTGAACTGAACCATTGAAAGATATAATACATAGAAATAACAATCATCTGCAGAATAAAAGAAATTCCATATTTTGCCCCATCTCACTTTCTTAAAAAGAAATATATCCGTTCCTATACAACAAATGACCCCCACACTTAGTGGTTGAAAACCACCACTGTGTGTTACTACTGACACATTCGGGGACGTCTGGATGGGTCTGTTGATCTGGACTGCCTAAGTGATCTCATCCTGACTTTCTCATGCATCTGAGATTAGCTAGCAGGGTCTGGGGCCTTCCCTGGTAGCTCAGCTGGTAAAGTATCCACCTGCAGTGCGAGAGACCTCGGTTTGATCCCTGGGGTCGGAAAGATGCCCTGGAGGAGGGCGTGGCAACCCACTGCAGTATTCTTGCCTGGAGACTCCCATGGACAGAGGAGCCTGGTGGGCTACAGTCCAGGGGGCTGCAGAGAGGCGGAGCCGACTGAGCGACTGCGCACAGCACAGCACAGCGGGGCCGGTGCTCAGCGAGAGCCTCATTTACCAGTCTGGCGGCTGCTCTGCGGCCTGCCAAGGCCATGGAATGACACGGCCACACATCCCCCACAAGCCAGTAGGCTAGCTGGCTCCCGTGACGGTGGCAGAGTTGCAGGAGAGAGCGCACAAGCCAGCGCAACCTCGCTCGGTGGGCTTCGTCACCTTCACCCCACGCTGTTGGCCAAAGCAGGTCTTCCAGGCATCATGGACTCAAAGCTCCATCTTTGGAGGAGTTGCAAAGTCAGATTGCAAAGGGCACAGACAGCAGAAAGGCTAGAGAACTGGGGACTTTCTGATTGATTTGTGAAATCAATCTATCATAGCTGGGGAGAGAATAATGAGAGAAGGTAAAATGGTACCAATCTACTTAAATTATACTATTGATATGGAATTATAGTAACTACATAGTCTAAGAATGGCACCCTACAAAATACTGTAGTCTTATATTGTAAAATGAAATTATATGTAAAGATCGTAAGTAATTAAGAAAGAGATCAATACTCATTTAAAAAACTGGATAAGTGACATGATGAGGCCACTCACAAAAGAAATGTGACTGTTAAACCGAAAAATGTCTAACCTTTTTGTAACTAAATCACTGCAATCAAAACATATATATGCATATAAATATGTACATAAAAATACATATTTACACATTTACTTATTACAAAATATATAAATTTATGACTGTATTCTAAATACATTGAAAGGATAAAATTTTACCTACCAAATTTGCAGAGATTTTCTTAAAATGATAATTCCTGCTGTCCTAGGAATAAAGCTACCCATATATCACCAGTGAGAATGTAAACTGAAATAACTTTTCTAGAAGCCAATTTGTTAATAGGTATCAGAAACTTCAGAAATTGGTATGTTCTCTGACAAAGCCGCCTAGGATACTCACAACAATTTAGCTACTTTTGTTCTTCAGAGTGTTATATGTAAGAGACAAGCAATGCAAAGAATCTGAATGACTAACTGAAGGAAATGAATTAAATTTCCGTATACCCATATAATAGAATACTTTTCAATCATTAAAATTATGCTAAGGATACAAAAGGGAGGGGATATATGTATATGTATGGCTGATTCATGTTGAGGTTTGACAGAAAACAACAAAACTCTGTAAAGCAGTTATCCCTCAATAAAAAATAAATTTTAAAAAACTCAACATTAAAATTATGCTGAGGATGAAGTGCCTGTGAGGAAGGTTTATGATACGATAATTGAGACAGTACTACATGCCATGTGACCTTTTTGGGTAAACATGTGGTTAAACATACATCAACCAGGAAAAGAGTAAATACTATAAGGTCTTAATGAAGCCATGCTTATTTTCTCATTTTTCTAAAATGATTTTGCATTGATATTATAAAAAATTAACTAATTAATAGTTAATTAGTTAATTAACTAATGGGACTCCATCCATGGGATTTTCTAGGCAAGAGTACTGGAGTGGGTTGCCATTTTGTTCTCCAGGGAATCTTCCCAAACCAGGGATCGAACCCAGGTCTCCCACATTGTAGACAGACGCTTAACCGTCTAAGCCACCAGGGATAAGTTTTGATATTAAAAAAAAAAAATTTAACTAATTCATAGTTAAATAGCATATTGGTGAATGTTCACAGCAGTATGATAGACAAGGGCTCAATATCTTCTGTATATAAAGACTTCAAAAGAAATATTTGGAAAATAAGAAAAACTCATAAAACAAGATAAACAACTAATTAAGAAACAATAAACTTTAATGGTGAGAGAATATACACAAATTTTAACGCTAGCTAAGATATGGTTTTTAAAAATTCTGATATTCTTCTGGCGTAAATATACATGGGTACAATTCTTACAGAGAGCAAATGCACATAAATCAAGAGCCTTTAAATGTGAGTCACAGAGCTGCAAAAAATATTACAGGAAAGGATAAGAGAATTTGTTAATGATCTCAGGATGGAGACAGTCTCCCTAAACAAACCAAAAAACACAGAAGCCAAAATAGAAATACTGACATGCATGTCTACACAAAAATTGAATGCAATATCACCTCACACTGGTCAAAAGGGCCATCATCAAAAAGTCTACAAACAGGAAACGCTGGAGAGGGTGCTGGGAAGGGGGAACCCTCTTGCACTGTTGGTGGGAATGTAAATTGATACAGCTATATGGCAGACAGTATGGAGATTCCTGAAAAAACTAGGAATAAAACAACCATATGACCCAACAATCCCACTAATGGTCACATACTCTGAGGAAACCATAACTGAAAAAGACATGTCTCCCAGTGTTCATTGCAGCACTATTTACAATAGCTAGGGCATGGAAGTAGCCTAGAGGCCCACTGACAGATGAATGGTAAAGAAGCCATGCTACATACACACACTGGAATATCACTCAGCCATAAAAAGGAACGCATTTGAGTCAGTGCTAACGAGGGGGGGTGAACCTATAGCCTATTCAGTTCAGTTCAGTTCAGTCGCTCAGTCGTGTCCGACTCTTTGCGACCCCATGAATCGCAGCACACCAGGCCTCCCTGTTCATCACCATCTCCCGGAGTTCACTCAGACTCACATCCATCGAGTCCGTGATGCCATCCAGCCATCTCATCCTCGGTCGTCCCCTTCTCCTCCTGCCCCCAATCCCTCCCAGCATCAGAGTCTTTTCCAATGAGTCAACTCTTCGCATGAGGTGGCCAAAGTACTGGAGTTTCTCCAGCGTTTCTCATGATGTACTCTGCATAGAAGTTAAATAAGCAGGGTGACAATATACAGCCCTGACGTCCTCCTTTTCCTATTTGGAACCAGTCTGTTGTTCCATGTCCAGTTCTAACTGTTGCTTCCTGACCTGCATACAGATTTCCCCATAGGCAGGTTAGGTGGTCTGGTATTCCCATCTCTCTCAGAATTCTCCACAGTTTATTATGATCCACACAGTCAAAGGCTTTGGCATAGTCAATAAAGCAGAAATAGATGTTTTTCTAGAACTCTCTTGCTTTTTCTATGATCCAGCGGATGTTGGCAAATTGATCTATGGTTCCTCTGCCTTTTCTAAAACCAGCTTGAACATCAGGGAGTTCACGGTTCACGTATTGCTGAAGCCTGGCTAAAGACAGCATCGTGTAGTAACACATACATATGGAGTTTAGACCGATGGTACTGAGGTAGCTATCTGCAGGGCAGCGATGGAGCTGCAGACATGGAGAACAGACTCGTGGCCACGCAGGGGGAGCAGGAAGGCGAGCGCGGGCCGGGTGGAGAGCGCAGCACGGAAGCACGTGCACTGCCACGTGGAGCAGAGTCAGTGGGAACGTGCAGTGACTGGGGAGCTCGAACCAGGGCTCGGTGACCACTTAGGGGGTGGTGGGCTGGGAGGGGAGGGAGAGTCCAGAGGAGGGGCCACATGTCATCCCGTGGTCGATCCGTGTTGATGTGTGGCAGAAACCAACACAATATTGTGATTATCCCTCAATTAAAGATAAATGAATTGAGAAAGAAAAAAGAGAAGGGGCTAGTAGAAACAAAAATGACAGTGTAATGATAACTGTTGAAATAGAGGGGAGGATACATGGGGGACAACTATATTATTTTTAAAAACCCTGAAATCATTATATGACGATAGAATTCACAGCTCAGTTAAAAGACAATGAAGAGACTGGGAAGCAAGGTGAGCCTTCCAGCTATGGCCAGCTAAGGAGACTGGCCAGTCAGCTCCCCCAAAGTAACTCTAAAGCCGGAAAAAAATGGACAGAAATTACCATTTTAATACCCTGGAAATCACCAAAGTTAAACAACAACCTGAAAAGTGTTCATGCTTATGAAACTGCTGGACCTTAAGGTGAGAGCAGCGGGGCTCTGTGGCATTCTGTCTTGGGAGTGCAGCCCCCAGTCCCCACCACCTCTGTCCCCACCAGCATTGCCATCATTCCCACCACCACCATCACTATGACCGTCACCCTCCCACCGTCATACCACCGGCATCACCAGCGAGGTCGGGAGAGGTTCTGCCAGGGTCGGGAAGGGTGAGGGGCGGCAGCATCACAGAGCTGCCAGGGGAACGCACAAGCCCAAGGGGATTATCAGCAGAGGCGATGCCTGGAGGCAGGGAGGGCCAATGGCTCTAGTTGTCTGAGCTGTGGTCATGGTGTGAGACACTATATTTCTGGGATTGTGTACACACGCAGAGCAGGGACTGGAGAGGACACAAACTTGATATATCCCTCCAGTGGAATACTGCTGCTGCTGCTAAGTCACTTCAGTCGTGTCCGACTCTGTGCAACCCCATGGTGGCAGCCCACCAGGCTCCCCTGTCCTTGGGATTCTCCAGGCAAGAACACTGGAGTGGGTTGCCTTTTCCGTCTCCAGTGCGTGAAAGTGAAGTCGCTCAGTCGTGTCTGACCCTTAGCGAACCCATGGACTGGAGCCTACCAGGCTCCTCCGTCCACGGGATTTTCCAGGCAAGAGTACTACTCAACAACAAAAAGGAATGAAGTCCTGCCACATGCTACAGAATAGACGAACCTAAACACCATGGTGCCAAGTGAAAGAGACCTGACGCCAAAGCCTCACACTGCATCAGTCCATTGCGATGAAACATCCAGAAAAGGGAAACTTATTGACACAGAAAGCAGACTGGTGGCTGCCTCGGGCTGGAGAGCGGGAGCATGGGGAAACTGAAATGGGCACAAGGAAACTTCTGGGTTGGTAGAAAAGGTCTTAAAATGGACTGTGGTAATGGTTGCACAGCTCTATAAATTTACAAAAAAACCCTTGAATTGTACCCTTGTAATGACTCAATTTAGTATATAAATTATATCTCATCACAGCTGTTTAAAAAAAAGAGATGAGAAGGCAACACTTGCAACACATCTGACAAAAGGATTAATATCTAAACATACAGGTCAACAACTCAAAAGAAGACTGAACTAAGCAGATAAACAGGCAATTCACAAAACAAGTTCTGAAAGCCGCACAGGAAAAGGTGCTCAATTCATCCAGAAATCAGGAAGATGCAAGTTAAAACAATGAGATCTTGTGACCTCTTTTTGTCCTCCCAACAACCCTGTAAGACAGCGTGATTGTACCCATTTTACAGATAGAAGCAGAAGCTTAGAGAGTTGCAAAAATGGGTCCCTCAGTTACAGTGAAGATGCGGTATCTTAACTCTTACTGCCCAGACTCCCTAATCTCAGCTATTGTTATTCTCAATCCAACATATATATGTGTACAGTTAAAATATTGAGACATTACAGATTGTGATGGGCTGGGCAAGACTTGCTCAGTTCAGTAATGTACTCTGTTGGGTATTTGTATTATTCCCATTAACACCTAATGGTCCATCAGGGCCCATTATGGATTTTTGTTTTTCTCTTCGTGAATAGATATTGAGATTTCATTACTACCAATTTATCACTAGAGCCCTAAGTCTAGGTAGTGTCGCTGTGGCTTGTGGTAAAAGCTAAAGCTTTGCGAATGCCTTGTTAAGAGTCATTTTTGGAGATTTACCCCAACCCACACCTTCAGCTCCAGGCATCAGGGACCACTGATGTGGTGGGAGCCAGCGTGAAGGGACCAGGACCTCCTATTCAACCACCGCTTGGGAGCCACAGGTCCACGGTTACTGCCCCAGCCACGTGATCCATTCACCGGGAGCCACTAAGCAGGTCACGCCATCTCTCCTGTGCCTCAGTCTCCCCTTTTGTAAAATCAACCCCTCAAATCTTGTTGAACTTATTTGAAAGAGAGGCTGGGTGTGAACAGGTTTAAGAGAATGCAACAGAGTAACAGGCTTCACCAGAGACAGAATCTACCTTAAACTTAATCCACGTGGGTAAAACCCGAGCGTTGGGCTTTACAAATGTTAGTAAATCACGTTAATCTGGGATCCAAAAAACAACCCAACCCAAAAGTTACCTTGAGAAAAAGCACAGCGTTCAAAATAAAAGGCAGAGGCCTCCTTCCCAGGGTTCTGCTCACAGGATGTCGGGCACCCCAGACTTCCCGCAGAAGACAAAGGGAGAGCTGGAATGTTTAAGACTCGGGAGAAGTGATCAACTGACTGCCCTCCCAGACTGCAGGCAAGAATGAAGCCCAAGATGCAATCCTAAACCCTATGGTCACATGAGCACCAGCTCGCTTGGCATTGGAAAGCTCGCCCAGGCAATCCTGAGGTGTTCTAAAGTGTGAGGACCACCGCCGTGGTGCAGAGGAACTCAAACATGTGCATCAGAGCCACCTGGAAAGCCGCTAAAGAACAACGGCCAGGGTCCTTGAAGCACGGCAGCAACTGGGCCTCTGTACGTTTGCGAGGATCTTCAAGTGACTTTGACATGACCAAAGCTTGCCTATCAGTGTAGGTGGGTTGAGCATTCAACAGAGGTGCCCCTAAGAGCTAAGTGGTATGTTACCTGGGCAGGTATATTACCTGTGCAGGGTCTGGCATGCAGAAATGTTACGTGAATGACAACTGTATATCTTATTTACCTGTGACAAGAACAAGAGAAGAGGGTTCTGGTCACTTTAGGGTTTCAGGAAAAGCCTATAGCCTCTGGACAGGTGAGTCAATCACATCGTCCACTATGGCTGGGCTCCAGAACAATGATGGTAAAAATGAGGGAGAGAAGTCAGAGGCTGGCATTTAAACCAAACTGTTTCAGGGAGTAATCTGGTGGGAGAAGTAGGGGGACCTCAGAAGCTCCCCTGGATGATTAAACAGAGCTCCCAAGCCTGAGCCAGCCACAGAATCTGCAGGCATATTTTCCAAACGCAGATGCCCTGGACCCATCCCTGGAGACTCAGAGTCTCTTTGTTTGTGAAGGGCCCCAGGGTTGTACATTTGTCATTTCCTTAAGAGATGGCAATCACCAGCTTAATGACCAGTGGCCTCGGAGAAAAAAAAATGAGGAAGAGAAGGGCATGAAGGACTTCCAGGTGAAGAAAGGAGAGGGCAGAGGTTAGGCATCACAAGGGGGCCTCGTCAGACCTTCAGCTTGCATCCTTGGTACCCGCACCCTCAACCTAAGTCAGGGCCTCTGACCCGCTGTTGTAACCAAACTAATATCTGGGTGTGTTGGCTTGTGTGTCATCTCATCTGCTATATGTTAAGCTCCATGATCAAAGGGTCTTATCCATTTACTCATCACTGGGCAGCCAGCTCTTAGACAGTGCTTGGAACATAGTAGAAACTCGATAAATTTGTTACATAATGAATTAATTGGGTCCCTGCACCCAGTTGAGGATGGAGTGTTCAGATCCACCTGAATTGGTTCAGAGTCACAGATTTCTGCCCCCAAATCACTATCTAGCTCAGACCTCGAATTTTTTGCCTCCTTAAAGATGTTTTTCCACCATTTTTCATTTCTCCAATAAGAATGTTTCATTAGACTAAATCCCCATGTGTTTCTGGACATGTCTCACATGCTTGATCCCAGACAAGCCCCTTGTGCTACTTCAAACATGGCACTTGGGGTACAGTTCAAATCTAAATTCCACTGGTAAATTCTTCAGTTACATTTGAGGAAAGATCCACCCCCCTTTAAAAAGCACACAGACTTCTTGTCAATAAATTCCATTCTCTAGGATCTTGAAAAATGTGGTCTGTATATGAGAAACTCAGAAAAAAACCAAAAACATAAACTGATATAGGGACTCAAAATATTCATTTCAGAATCCAATGAGATACATATTTCATCTGCACTGTAAGTGATCCCAGGAGTGTGTTGAATATTGCCACAAACTCAGAGCCTTTGTGGATGATTGAGGCATCGGAAGGTGGAATTTTAAAGGAATTCTGGGCCAGGAATTGTGGGCCCAGATGCTGGTATCACTTGCCTTAAACAGAAAGTGCAGGTAAAAATACCTACAATGCAAGTAGCAATGTTACTGAACTCTAACTAGACAGTATCACTCACCAGTGTCAAAACTCAGTTCTCCCATTCATATAGTCAACAAACATTTCAGTGAGCATCTTCTACTTGCCAGGCAGCATCTGATTATAGATCAGAGGTGAGGGACTGAGTCACATGGATTAACAGGGGACGAGATGCCAGAACAGAGAGAAGGAAGGGTGCCCAGTTTACGGAGTGGGAATGAACGTGTTCGGTGCGTTAACACACAGCAAAGACCAGCGTGAGCGAGGCCGGATGAGAAATGCAGTGCTGACAGGGGAGTGATGGGGGCGCGGAAGCAGATGGGAGGATGTGTGAGGCCTTGGAGTCTCAGGTCAAGACTCGCTGACGATCTCTGAAACAGAAGTGTCAACAAGATTTCAAGAAGCTAAAGACAAAGCCCAAACTGAAACTTCTATCTCCTGTAATCAGATAGATCCTTTGAAGACGGGCAACGAATGAGCAGGGTGTCAAATGCCTTCGGATATAATGCCACCTAAACTCGTCTGGCGCATCAGCGAAGGTTAGTCCCGCACACCGTGGACACGCAGCGCAATGCCATTCCTGCTTCCCACATTTTCCCCTGATTTCAAAACCGGGTCCTGCTGCGCTTGAGAATATACTTCTTTCACCAGAAAGGAGAGAAATGGACATTTCCAGATATTAAATGGGTTCCCTGTTACTTTTAGGGCTTGGAAGTCTGAAGCCACAGAACTCAAAAGTGCTCCCTTGATCAAAGAGTCGTAAAAGGATTCCCCAGGCCTGAGAGCTGTGTCTCTAATAGGATTATGCCTGAATTAAAAGACGGAACCATTTATAACTTAGGGCGCTCTCTGGCTTTGAAGTTTGCCTCAACAAATGATCCATTTTTATATAAACCAGAGCTGGAGAATGACAAGGAAACCTGCAAGTATTCCCAAATGGAGAGCTTTGTACAAGATAATCAGGGGAGAAGGAACATTTGAATGAACGCTCTGGATCTGCCTTTGAGCAAATGATGGCATAAAAGAGGGAAAATTTTTTTTTCTCTCCTGAAGCATTTGACAAGACTGAGGTCATTTTTTTATTATTCATAAGCGAAGATAGTCCAACATCTTCAACCGTGTGTGTGTGTGTGTGTGTGTGTGTGTGCACGTGCACACGTACGTAAGCCCATGAGCACACACACAGGCACACATATGTTTGCATGAACACACACAGCTCCATGAGCTCGGTACAAACTGCCTTATGGTTTCTGTTAAGTCAGCATGAATCAGGTACCTACACAGTGTCAGGTGGAGAGAGGTTAATGCAACATGGCTTGTTCCCCACTTTAACTTGCCCAGAAAGAGAAGAGGAAGCAAAAAAGGAAGAGCAGCAGGAGGAAGAGGAGAAGGGGGAGCAGGGAGAGGAGGAGATGAGAGGTGGAAGGAGGAGAAAGAAGGAGGAGGGCGGGAAGAGAGCGGGCGGGAAGGAGGAGGAAGGCACGGAAGGAGCGCAACCCCTTGACTCTGTGTGGGGCTGTGGAACCTGCTTCAGCCAATGAAATGGCAGCAGGCATGACCAAAGGTCTGACGAGGGCTTAAAAGACGGCCTCACATCTCCAGCCCCCGCCACGACCGCGAGAAGACTGAGCTTCAGCAGCCCTGCTGTTCAAAGCAGGGTGAGGGTCTCGCAGAGCAGAGTCGCCCCAGCTGACCCCCTGCCACCCACCAGCATGTGGGTGAGTCCAGCCTTGAGGAGCGGAGTCACCCAACCAAGAGCAGACGAGTTCATGTGACACACAGATGCCAGAGAAATAAAAAACGATCGCGGCCAGTAGGCTTTTATACAGCAGTAGTTCAACAGTGCAAGCATCATATCCATTTTACAGATCTGGAAACAGAGGCTTGAAGAGGTCAGCTGACCGTTCAAGGTGATACGGCTGTTAAGCAGGATGAGCAAACACCAAATCTGTCTGGACTTTAAACCCATTCTCTTAACTATTAGGAAATGCACTAGTTGTTGAATCAATTCTTAAATGTTAAGTCATTCTCCTTACAGCTTCAGCCACTTACTGTTTATTCGAAAACAACATTTTAATGCCAGACTACAGAATCACAGAAAAAGTCAACAGGACATTTTTCCCTGCAAAAAAATAATAATAAAACTATAAAACAGTGTCACATAGTTCTAGTCCCTTCTGACACCATCCTATGGGTCTGACAGAGCAAACAGAGAAAAGGTTTAAACTTTAATTTCAATGTAAGGGTTTCTTTGGCTGAGGAATAGCTCATCTCTAATTTATCAGGAGGCCCAGTAATAAAATAAGAGCAAAATCTTCCAGTGTGTTAAAAAAAAATACACTTACTCTCAGAAGGTTTCCAAATTGTGTATTAGTTCGCATTGAATTTCTTTTCCTGATTAGATTGCCTTTCAGTTGCACCAGAGCTGGGGGAACGTGAGGCCAGAGCCGGCACACGGTTCCGTGAAGACATCCACCATCCCGAAGGGAAAGCCCTCCGCTGCCTCCCACCAGAGCTACCAGAGCTCGCTGTGGAGAGACCTGGGACTGAACTCCAGCAGTGAAGTAAAGCGGGTGTTTTTACAAAGCAGTTGAGCTTCAACTTCCTCAGGGAGGCCAGGAGAGAAAGAAATCCCGCTGAGTGGCACGCCGCTACATGTTTCCTGTGCTCACATACTTCAATTGTCTTATTTAATTCTCATGATAATTCTTTGAGATATACATTGTCCCATTTTTCCAGATTAGAAGGCAGAGACTTAGAGCTTTAAGAAAACCTAAGTAGAAGTCGCTTGACTAGTAAGTAAGAGAATCAATATGTGAGAACTTTTGCAACCCTGTATCTCATTTGGGGTTTCAATAAAACGTATTAATTCCTTAGTGGGGGGAAAATCATAATTCATGAGTCAAAAAAGTTTCTGCTGAAGTTTTGGGTTCGGGAAATAGGAGATGGTATCATATGGGATGCTTTCAGCAATGTGTAAGAGAAATTGATTCAAAGTAGCCTAAATAATGAGATGTATTTTTCTCACCCAACAGAGTCTGAAGGCATGCTGGGTCTGGGGTCGGTTAATTCAGGGACAGGGACTGAACCTATCATAGGTACCACTGCTCTTGCTGGGGTTTCCCAGGTGGCACAGTGGTAAAGAACCTGTCTGCCAATGCAGGACATGCAGAAGATGCGGGTTCGATCCTTGGGTCCAAAAGATCCCCTGGAGGAGGAAATGGCAACCCGCTCCACCTTTCTTGCCTGGAAAATCTCATGGACAGGAAAGCATGGCAGACTGCGGTCCATGGGATTGCAGAAGAGTCCAACACGACTGAGCACTGAGCTCACACTGCTCTTACAGCCCAGACAGACTTTACCTCCATCAAAAACAATACTCTTTACATGGTGCCAGCTGATCCTCAGACTCTTTCTTAACCTGGGACTCCAAGAAGCTATTAGCAATCAGCTAGAGTTGGCAAGTCATGTGAATAAATGAAACCTATTATTCTCTGATTCCAGTTCTTTCTTTCCCAGTGCATAAATGATTGTGAAGCACTTCACACATTCCCAACTCTCCTGAAAACGCAGGAGTAGGGAATATCAGACAAACAGAGCAAATGGTCCCTTGCCCTCAGTAGCCCAAAATCTTGCCAGAGAGACAAATTATATAGATCCATGAAACAATGAAGGAAGTTATTTTAAAGCTGTATTAGTGTAGATAATAAAGAACAGACTGTCTTCTTCATCACTGGGACTACACTGCAAAGAGATAATTTGGAGAATTCACTGCTTTTTTAGTTTTGACCTGCATCTTACATTTTTATTAGCTCCACTTCCAGTCAGAATATGTCTTGCATTGATTTCATGTTATTGCTTTATTTATGAATTATCTTCCCAAAGCTAGAGAACTTTGGACAAGTCACAGGATTTTTTTTTAGTAAGAAAAAATAGGATCTGTGGAATAAATACTATTTTTGTTCCACCAATAATAAAATGAGATTGATGCTTATGATGCTGTGGAATTTTTTAAGAAATTCTTCACTGACCATGATTACAAAGCCACTTTCAAATGCATGTTTGTTGTTGTTGTTGTTTATATAAAGCCCCAAAGGTAATTTTTAAAATAATTTTATTTAATTTGTCTGAAAAAATTCCTCCTTCCAGCCACCTTATAACCTAGCTAAAACCTGGATTCACAATATTGATTTTATATTTCAGGTTTTTCACTTTGCATCAAATTTCATTAAAGAAATCACTTCTTGTTTTGGAATTCAAAAGCACCACTGGCTGAAATTCTAACTCTGCTGCAGCATCTTAAAATGAAGTTTGCATGCAACGATGTTTAACAAGAAAAAGACCACATCTAAAAAGGCAAGGGGATCACAACCATTTCCTCGGCTATGCGCACGGCCACTTCTTAGCTCGGGGCCAAGCAGAAGCCCAACATTTCGAGACAGGACAGAAGATTACAGGAAAAAGCGTGACTGAATATGGAATCATACACGAATTCAAGAAAAGTCTAAATTTAAAGGCAGAGTGAAATTTTCAGTCACGTCACATATTTACAAGTTTGTTTGCCCAAGAATCCCTTCTGTGGTCACAACAGACCCCTACAGGTCATCTACATCCACCATACCACCACCCGGTCATTGTGAAACCACTGTTTCTGTTTGCCTATTTGCCACCAAACTCTCCTGTATCTTTGCCCATTGCCCCCATCTCCCATTCCCCCACTCCCAGCCAAGTCTATTTCTCTGATGCTGTCCAGCTGATAGTAGGCAAACCATTTATTTTTCAGCTTTTGCAACTTAATCTTTCAAATTCTTTGGAGATATTATTTTCCAAACTTTTCTAGTAGCATTGTGTCTTAGTTTGGCCAATAAGGACACGTAATGTAAAAAGCTTTAGAAAATCCTGATAAGACATAATTTTATTACAATAGATAAAAGAGAGCAGGTTTCAATAAATGTAAAAAATATATATTACTTTTCTTATAAGTTCAAGACACACTTGTCACAATAAATTCAGATACTATCCAAAAGCACAAGGAGGAATTTCTAAGTCAGCTTCAGTCTCTCAGAAATAGCACTGCAGCATGTTGCGGGGCATCAAGAAAGACCATCATTGTCACATGCCCACATTCCCACATGTGTGCACATTTTCTGTAAAATAGGATCGAGTGAATTTGGTTGCCTGCTTTTTTCTACTCAGTAATAGACCATGGGCATTTTTCTCATGTCAATAAGCATAGATTTTAATAATCATATTAAATGCTGCATAGGATTCCACCCTATTGGAATACCAAAATGCATTTTGCTAAGGTTATGCTGTTGATCATTCAGGGCAGTCCCAATATTTCAGTATCATAAGCCCCCTGGCTATGAAAACACACCAACATCCTTACCCAAACTTGATCCAGCTGGACTTTGTAAAATAGATGAATGGTCCTGCTATTCTGCTGTGGAAAACTTTTAGGGTTGCCATTCCTCCTGGATATTATAGGGGCCAATATCTGATGCAGGCCCAGTGCCTGTGAATGCAGAGCCAGTGACTAAGGGACAGACACCCCCAGGTACCGGCTTCCCAGAGGGGCAGAGGCCCCTCAAAACCTGTTCAGGGGTTTACACAGACATTGTCTGGGGCTCCAGAAATGGCTGGGAGACTTGAAGGCAGAAAACTGAAAATCTTGGCAGTGTTACCAGGGACAGCTCAGAGAAAGACTGTGAATGCTCCTGTTAATGTGACCGGTTTCTGACTGCCAGGAGGGAAACATTCATCATGAAAAGAACGAACGATGAGCATGTTTCAGATACACCACCAACAAAGGGGTCAGCTTATCTTAAACGCTCCCCTGAAACAGAACTGATGAAGAATACGTCTCAGAATCACCGCCCTCAGAGGCCAGCCCAGAGGCCACCAGGAAAACCTTCTCTGCTCCTTCAGCTCTGGGACCACAGTTCAGAAGCCACCAGGCCAGGAAAGGCCACAGCGCTTTATCTATTATCCGATGCTGCCTCCTTCAGCCGGCCCTCTGCAGGTGTATCTTTTTGTTTCCCGAGCACTGTTACTAGCTCTGGGATTTTTGCAGCCAGGGCTTTGAGAGTGAAGCTTGCAGGGAGCTTCGGGAGTGTGTGACCACTCCTGTTAGAAGACAGCTTCAAAACCAAGTTGCAGACCCTTCCCCTCGTGACGAATGGGCAGCATGGCAGTGTGTTTTGTTATGCCTCTGCCATCATAAACGGCTCATAATTGCCGCAATCTCTCTGAGATCGGTTGTTTCTACAATTAATGACTGATTTCACAGGGCATTAACCACCCCCAACAACAGTTCATTAACTGCTGGCAAGTGGGAATATGCTGCTGTTGGAGGGAACTTATGCTGCCTTCAGAAGATTTGTGCCCACGGGGAAATAACAAGGAAGACGGCCTTTCTGGGCACCTGGAGACACAGCGCAGGGAGGTGGGGCTATGCAAGATGGTTTTGTTGTCTGGACCTGGGGCTACGCAGCCAAGATGCAGAAGCATGGATCCAGGACTGGACTGGGGCCGAACCCTGGTCCATATTAGGGAGGATCTGTGCAGTCCACTCAGAATGACTGAGAGTCTGGCCTAAGCCCCTGTGATAAGGAAAAATGGCTGGCTGGCAATCCATAAATGGTGACGGGGGGAGTTCAGACAATGGGCAGAGGACAAGTTGATGTTTGACTGTGGGAGTCCAAGCTATTACCCTTCCCCGGCACACCGAATTTGAAGCTTCTCTAGAGCAGGAAGCGGGTCTTCTTTCACTCAACTCTGCCTCCCAGGACCTAGCCCAGGACCTGGCACGTCACAAATACTCGATAAATATTTGTTGAGTGAATTAAAAAACTGGGGGCGGGGGGCAGAGCAAGGCTAGAGTAAGTCTTGCTGAGTTCAGAGCAGAGACCTAAACTTGCAAGGAAATGGCAGAGCCACAGGGTACCCGCCTCTCAGCTTCTGTCTTAGGCTCTGGCTCTGCCAGGTTCAACATAGACCTGGTCAGACCTGCAGGGCCCAGAGTGAAGGCCACACAGATGCATCTCTGGGGAAGTGGGACCCAGGAGGTGAATCTTTCTTCCCCAAATAGTGTGCACCCTACAGAGCCAACAGGACCCCATTTCGGTCCCTCGTACTCCTTCAGCCTCACCCCAAACTCTTTCCTCTTCTTTCCACCACGCTGGCTTCTACTTGATTCTTCCTACATGTCATGGTTTTGGTTGATTTTTTCTTCCACTCTGGGGCCTCTGCACACACCATCCTCTCCACATTTAGCGTGTTCCCCTTACTTTTGGTTCAGCTGATCCCTGGCTGCCTCCTGAACTGGAACTCGGGATCTCTCTGCCGGGAGAAACTTCCATTGGAGACCCTGTTAGTACTAGGTGCTCCTGTTGTACCACTGCTGCAGCTTGTCCATGTCATGTCACTTGTTGGCTAATGTCATCCCCAGTCAGCTCCAAACTCCAGATACCCACATGCATTGTGGTCAGTAGCGTCCCCTCACTGCCTGGAACGTTGCGGGTTTTCATGATCTATTTGTTAAAGATAAATGCATATGAATGGGGTCCTTTCTTTTCCCGTAGGTGAGTATATTTGAATCAGTGAACTGGAGGCATCTGCCAAGTCCTTCAGCAAAGAGCTGTCGTTACAACACACACCTTTGACCATCTTAGGGAGTGTAAAGATTTTACTGGACAGACCAGTAAAAGACAAAGCAAATCATGGGCAGAAATGGCTTGCTTTCATCCTATGTGTTGTCCTTTGCCTACTCAGGCTAAAACAGCACATTTCCTGGGAGGCTGGGTATCTTTACAGATGAATTCACCGCTTTCAAACATTTGACAAAGGTTGACTTGTTCCCATCTAAGCTGACACCCGATGCTGGGTCTCATGGGTCTCTGGCCTGAAAACATCTCAAACTTCAGCTAAGTGGAACTGGAATCCATTGACCTAATCTCCATGGCGGGCATTGCAAACCATTTTTAAGATGAGTGTATTTGGGGTTTTTTATTTTTGTTTGTGCCTCTTAAAAATGGTAACGAGAAGAAATATGCCCCAGGGGTGGCTCACGGCTGGCTGGGACTGTTGGAGCTTTGTCATCTGAAGCGCCATTCGGGGCCAAAGGGGCCCGGATTAGGGGGAAAACCAGCAAATGAGCTCAGAGAGGCAGGAACAAAAGCTGAAAGAGATGACCTCACCTCACAGAGCCGGAGAGACAAAGCTCTCTGCAGCTCTCTGCCACGCTGCTTCAGTTTGGTCCCGCTCTTTGTAACCACGGCTTAACGATTTACGTGGGTGACGTGCAAAGCAGTTTCACGTTCATTAACTCATTTGATCCTTGTAACTCGGGGGAGGACTTGGTGGCCTCCTTTTGCCAAAGGAGAAAAACAGAAGCTTGGCCTGCAAGTGACAGTGACCCAGCCAGGACCTGACCCCCTCAGCCAGTCCTCCTTGCCCTCTGCAAATCTTTCCCCCAGCTTCAAGATGAAACAATAACCAAAGCTATTACTTGTGAGAGTTTACTATGTAACACCAGGACTACACCCAATGTTTTGTGAGCACTATCATAGTTAATCCTCTTGATAACACCAGGAAGGTGTATGTTAGTTTCATGTGGCTGCTATAACAAATCATCTCAAATTTCTTTAAACAATAGAAATGTGTTCTCTGACAGCTCTGGGAGCCAGAAGTCCAAAATACGTCTCACTGACTAAAATCTAGGAGTCAGCAGATCTGGTTCCTTCTGGAGGCTCCAGGGAAGAATCCATTCTTAGCCTGTTTCAGCATTTGGTGGCTACCAGCATTCCCTGGTGATGGCTACGTCACTCCAGTCTCCAGGGCCAGTATATTCAAGTTTCTCCTATTTCATGTCTATCTTGACATTCCCTTCTCCTCTGCAAAGTGTCTGTGAAATTTCCCTCTACCCGGTTCTTATAAGGATTCTCATAACAGCATTAAAATCCCACCCACATTATCCAGGATAATCTGAGCATGGATATCTGCGAGGGGGGGGAGGCAATTTTCAGCCTAAAATAAGAAGGTGGTGTTTCTCTTCCTACTGTGCAAAAAGAGGAAACTGAGGTAAGACAGATTAACTCACATGTCCAAGGCCATGCAACTGCTAGTCACTTCAGTCATGTCTGACTCTGTGTGACCCCATAGACGGCAGCCTGCCAGGCTCCCTCATCCCTGGGATCCTCCAGGCAAGAACACTGGAGTGGGTTGCCATTTCCTTCTCCAATGCATGAAAGTGAAAAGTGAAAGTGAAGTCACTCAGTCGTGTCCAACTCTTAGCAACCCCATGGACTGCAGCCTACCAGGCTCCTCCATCCATGGGATTTTCCAGGCAAGAGTACTGGAGTGGGGTGCCATTGCCTTCTCCAGGTCATGCAACTAGTACAGGTCAAATCAGGATTTCAACCCAGTCACTCTCACACCAGAGAGCTATACTATCACTGAGCTATACTATCTTCCTAATTCGCCTATAACTTGGGTGATCTGTATTTAAAGAAATAAAAGACAACTCTAAAGCCAGTCGCATGTGTTCCCCCAGGCACTGAGTTTTCTGTTTAGCAGTGACTGTTGCCCATGAAACATGCTGTCTCATAAACAGGCCTCAATCACAGAACATGAGCTCCATCCACACACTCTGGTGCAGAATTGCTCATTTAACTGTATAAATAAGATGGTCACTGTTGAGGGGCTCTCATCTCGGGAACCACATCCTGTTTTTCATAAAACCGTTCTAAAGGCACGGACTGCTCAGCCCACCTCGTCCTCCCACCCCCAGGAGGCTTTGCCTTGCAGAGGGTCAGGGAGCAATTCCCATCCTGGAGGAACAGGCCCAGGAAAGGCTGGGATTCGTGATTCCTGCACCAAGACAAATGATTTTCCCTTGGAGCTACTTCCCCACAGAAATGTACCGCTGAGTAGGTTAAGGTCTCCTTACCATCTACTAAAACCATAACCACTTAGAGTCAAACTGGCTGTGAGAATCCATGGGTGACCTAACTCTGCAACCTCTTCCAGAAGTTTGCATCATACAAGCACCTGTAACTGTGTGGATAGAGGTGACAGGAGGCAGAGAGAGAAAGGCTGATTCAGGACTGATGGAGGCCTCCTAGACAGTGACTCTCAGCACTGTCCCAGAAAGGAAGCAATGCCCAGGTACATGACAAACACAGGCGCAAAAGTGACAGGCTTGTGGCAGCTGGTATGAAGGAGCATACTGACTCACCCCTGGATGTCACAAAGCCCCAGGACCAACTGCAACTGTGGTCGCCTGGTCCTCTTGGGTTTCCAAATACAGCTGAGCTCCCCAGTTCAGAGCATGCGCCAGGGCACGGCATTGCAGAACAGCAAATGGGGAACAGTAAACACGGAGTGGGGGGCGAAAGATAAGACAGCGTATTAGCAAGCCTCCAAGATGAGCCACGGCCAGTGCGACTCAGGAGAGGAGGAACTGTTCCCAGCTTCCCCCTGTGAGGGCAGAGGAAGGCACCGATGCTTGGGAGGAATACTCCACTGCCCAGCAATCAGAAAAGCCAACTTCCAAAGTCTTAAGGGGCCTCTTTCAGGCCGTATGGAGTCACTGCAGGTGACTTCAAGCAGCTGAGTCACAACTGCGAACTCAGCTCTGCCATCTGAGGACCTCAGGAGGGCAGGGGCCCCAGCGCGTTGCTTTTGAGAGCCCAGGCTTGTGTGAGTCCCTCACTGCCATAGGGCCATCGCGGAGCCAGGGCCCTGAACCCTCCCCCACCGCCAGGCTGCCATCATCTGCAGGACAGAAGACGTGTCTTATCAAAGGAGCAATCACGGGCCCGTCTCAGACCTTCTGGACCCCAAGATTTGCACTTGCCTCCACAGACAAATGTGTCCCTTAAAGCTACAGCTCCTCAGCAGCAGAATGAAGCCCTTTTGGCCTCCAAAACCTCGGGCAGGACATCCAATCAACCTTTGCAGTAGGATGCGTGATCAGGGTTCCAGGCCTTAAAGAGCCCCTCGCAGACCCTGTGGGGCACCTGAGCTGACACAGACACAGACGCAGGCCCGTGCCACCACGAGTCTCTCATCTTGTCTTCTCCTCAGTCTCTGCCCCAGTTTTCAGGAAGTTCTTGGGAAGAGTAAACATATGACAATGCTTTATAAACCATAATGTGCTCAGGCCAAGTAAAGAATTAGAGATTTTCACCAAGGGAAGAAAACAAAACAAAATTTATTTTCAAATGTCATTTGCACTTCACATGTCATTTGTAAAAACATGTTTCACATTATTCAACTAACGTTTTGCTGCAGTTGATTAAAAGACTCCTTTAAAATCAAGTCTGGGGGTCATCGTTCCATTACGAGGACAGCTCCATTCACAGACGTCTGTGAGACCCTCACCTCAGCTAGACACTGACCTCTGGGCTAGGGTGTACACTCTGTGAGGTTTGCCCCCCAACCTGTATCATCCAACAAGAGGACATCTACAACTAAGTTGGAACTGCGTCCAGGGTAGGACCTGGCAGCCCTCAGCCCTGGTCCCACTCTGCAGGCTGCAGACAGCATCCCCTCTGCCAGAACGATCCTCGATCCTCGCCCTGCTTGTCTGGACAGTCAGCCGAGCGCAGTCAGCTCCTAAGTGAGGGTGGGACAGGAGGCAATTCCTTCTCTCCCACCCAGCAAGGAGTTCTGCTTTCTTGGTGAGGGATGGACCAGAGCTGTTTTCACAAGACAGGGGATGATAGACAGGGTGCTTGTCAGAATTAGGGAAGGGATTACCTCTGGGTGGAGCAGTTTTGAGAAACATACCTCACTCTCTGAGTGACACAGCCCTGCACCAGAATCTCCAGCTTGGATGAGACCCAACATGTTTTCCTTGGTGTGTGGTGTCCCTGCCTGTGACAGACCCATGTGCCAGGGAAACTACCGTGGGTTTTCTGCCCACCCTTTAGTCATGCTGGCCTCTTGCACAACTTTGCCCTTGACTTCTCTCTTCCAGATATGTCTTCTCCCCAGTCCTTATTCACTATTTTACCTGGAAACCTCCTACTCATCCTCCAAGATCCAACAAAAGTAGTCCCATAGGTGAAGCCTTATTATCTCAGTAGTTTTCTACACCCCACTCTCATCCCTGCTTCATCTTTGACCCATCACCCACTGCCTAGCACATAGTAGGGGCATATAGGTAGGTGTTGGTTGAACGAATGAATCAGTCTTTTGAGCCCCCACAGCACTTTGCATAACTCTTGATAATCCTCCTGATGGCCTATGATGTACCACCTTGTACTACGCATTCTTGCAGGGGAGGGTTTGCAGCTTTTGGATTCTGCATGCGCCATGCCCGGCAAAGCCTGAGTGCTCCTACTAGGCTTCTTGCACTAAAGGTATCCAGCGCAGGGGTCTAAAATAGCGAGCTGCTTCAGGAACTTTATTTCCAGCAAACTGGTCACATCAGACACTCTGCAGAGTCAGGACCATAAAATGAAAAGTCTGTGCCACTCACTGGTGCTGACGGCTTTCCTGAGCGTGAGGCGGCACCTGCTCCTTCTGATCCTCGTGCCCTTCACCTTACAACAAAGGCCAGAAGAGGCAGGCCGCAGGACACAGAAAGCATCGCAGGCGGGATTGGGTTTCCTCACTTCCCCGTCTTTAAACTTTGTTGACTGTAGCTTTAAATATTTATAACTGGTGCAGGAAGTTCGGCTGGAATGGAGAAGAGCGGGGGAGGGAGGCGGATCTGTTTGCCTTTGACTGGAGATGCTGGCAGACTGCGTTTTCAGCACTGTGCTTCTTCCAGAGACCAGCGCTCCCAAATGTCAGCCCGGTCCGCGGCAGAGGGGGCGACTGTGTGGGGATTTTAAATGATGGTTTTGTTTTCACCCATAAGCTATTTTTCCTGTTCTAAGGGATGGATTATTGACCCAGTCAAGGAACACAGACACAATGCAGAAAATTGTCACTCAACCCATCCCTCCGCACAGGGGCCCAGTCGTTATGTAAAAAGGCACAAAAGCTTCGATTGGGGCCAAANTTTTGTTTTCACCCATAAGCTATTTTTCCTGTTCTAAGGGATGGATTATTGACCCAGTCAAGGAACACAGACACAATGCAGAAAATTGTCACTCAACCCATCCCTCCGCACAGGGGCCCAGTCGTTATGTAAAAAGGCACAAAAGCTTCGACTGGGGCCAAAAATTCCAAGTCAGTGCTGAGTGGGCTGGGAAGTTAGAAGTGGGCTGCCTAGGAGAGTGATGAGTGTTCTGCCCCCTCCCACCCCCACCTTTTTTTAGGAGAGAGAGAGAGAATTTTCCAGATATGGCCTGCCCAACAGTTCTCAGCAGAAATACTGCAAGAAAGATAAGTCCCAACAATCACCACTGTTTATGCAGAATCTCTGGCAAACGGCTTCCAACTCAGCGAGTTTTGAAATACGCATCACCCCCACCGCAATATTCTTTCCCCACACTATTTCCAGCTAGTAGATTTTGTTTAGAGTCATTTTCATGATTTGCACTCATTTTTGTAAGCAATGTGAGGACCAACTCCAAAAGAAAAGCTAATCAGGGCTCTACCCAGAGACCCTGCAATCGAAATCAGATGTGCTGAAGGAGAAATTAATGGAAACACAGAGAGGGTAGGGCTCGTGGCTGATTTCACAGCGGAGAGGAGGAGCTGATGGGAGGGGATCTTCGCTGAACAGAGGGTCTGGGGGAATTCCAGCTGTGCAATTGCCCATTGTGTTTATCATGCATGAGGCAGCATCTGTAGAGAGCCGGAACCATTCCTGGGCCCCAAACATCATGGTAAAGAAAGGGTGTTTGGGAAAGGGGGTGAAATAGCAAAATGGTTTGTGCTGCCTACAAATCGCAGTGACTAACTCCTCATATAGCGGGGAGGAGAGACACTGACATCCAGCTTTGCGTCTTTCAAGCAGCTCTGTCGAGCATGGCAGGTTTAAGGAGAACTAGCCTAGTCACGTGGTAGTTAAAAACAAAATTGCACAAGCAAAGCGAGGATGTGGGACAAAGCCCCCAGAGGTCACCTTTACTTCTGGCTCGGTTCGCGAGGTAACGTGTAGGTGAAAGTGTGGCTTGGAATGTAAATTAATGAGTCTTGTGAGTTATGAAATCACGGAAGAAACAAGATCTCCCATCACCGCTGAGGTATGTGCCAACAGCACGAGCGGAAAGAGCCAAAATGTTTTTAAACTCACAGATGGCACCTCCCCAGTCCACTTATTCATTCCAAGCATTAGAAAGGAGTTTTTCAACCCCCTCCAAATTGTAGAAACTCACTCAGCCTGCCATAAATTTTTATTGTAGCTAATCAGTAGTGTCAAGTTAAAAACTTCCTTTTATTAAAGGTAAAAATGCTCTCACAAGGCAGCGAAGCCTTGGACTTCCCTGATCACAAAATGGATAAGAATCTGCCCACCAGTGCAGGGCACATGGGTTCGATCCCTAGTCTGGGAAGATCCCACAGGCCACGGAGCAATAACCACCGCGGCCTGCGTGTCCTACGGCCTGCGCTCACAAGGGGTGCCACGATGGTGAGAGGCCAAGCACGGCGACCGGAGAGCAGCCCCACTCACTGCAGCTGGAGAAGAGCCGCACACAGCAACAAGGCCCAGTGAGGCCAAAAATGAGTCACCTGAAGAGACAAAACTATCTTAGAGGCAGTAAAGCCTAAACCACCCTCTGCTAAAACCCAGCTCTGATAGCAGTGATCCTTTCCCTGGTTTCGCAGGCATCCCGCTCTCTCTCCATTTCAGGGCTGCTTAAAATGGCACGCTTCCTGATGAAACAGTATCATGAGGCTCGTGTACACTTCTTAGACCTTCCTCCAGGCTTTTCCATGCTTTTTCTGCATGGACTCTTCTGACGGGTAAAGACACACATATGTGTATGGACACAGAATGACTCACATACAGACACTAATAGTGACTGTACACATTCATCCAAATCAGATTGGAGAGAATTAGCTCCTTTAGCAGTTTTTGTCCAAAACAACAAGGTCCATCCTAAAAGTGGCCTAATAAAGAATTTATTTAAAAAGAATCTCCTGAAACCATACGGTGTCACCAGCAAAGGTCACATGCTTTATTCCATATATCTGCCTCCTGCCTTTAAAAATATAAATGGAAAGCTGTTCAACTTAGAAATTCAATTTGTAAATTGCTCTGTTGTGCTCTATAGCCACCATTAATAACTGATAATTGCCTTTACCATTCTGTAACCACCTTTGTTTCACTCGGGATACCCAGTCAATTATCCAGCAATAATGATGGCCGCCTGCTATGTTGCTGCTTAATTTCACAGGCCTGGGGACGTTTCCAGATAAAGAGAGGACGCAGGCAAATACAGCACCTCCCTCTCTGTATCTAACAGAGCTCGGTTTGGAACTTGCCGTCAGAGGGATGGGAGGCGGTCAGAGAGAGGAGCTGCTGCGGCGGCGTTTTCCTGCAGGTGGGCGCACTCTGCCAGGACCGCCTTCACAGGAAGCAGAGAGGAGCCTCTTTGGTGACCGTGCTGCGTCCCTTAGCCAGCGCTTGTAAACCGGCCTCCCCGACCTCCGACAATAAGGGAAATCAGACGCTGGCCCTGCCGAGGGGTAACTTACACGACTCTTTCGTGTGGAATTCCAATCCCACCCCCAGGAGCTGCTTTTTCATTTCACTGCTGCCCTCTCCTCATCACCCCGACCTGCCTCTGCACTCCCCAGCCAATCGACTTTTATCTTCACGGACAGAGGGCATTGCCTGCCTCTTCCAGTTCTGCTCTGGGCAGGATTTCTCTTGAAGGCTCTTCTGAGATGTGGTGGCTGTTTCTGTGATGAGAGGCGGCTCTGCAGCTCCAGCTTGCTTCTGAAATAGGAATGTCATGCACACCTGAGAGATCCCAGTGGTCACTGATTCTTGGTTTCTCTTCCCAATCTGAGTTATCATCAGGTATTTCCAAGATGCTATGCACAGAGCTATGTGTCCCCAAAATGGGTTTCTTGGAGCCATAATCCCCAGTGGGAGGGTATTTGGAAGTGAAGCCTTTGGGAGGTGATTGGATTTAGAGGAGGCCATGACGGTGGGGCCCCCATGATGGGACTGGTGCCCTTACGAAGACTCTCTAGAGAGCTTGCTCTCCCTGGCCCTGCCTGGCAACCATGTGAGCACACAATCAGAAGCAAGCCATTCGCAAGTGGGGAGGAGAGCTCTAACCAGAGCTCAGCCATGCTGCACCCCGGTCTTGGACTTGCAGCCTCCAGAACTATGAGAAACAAATGTCTGTTGTCTGAGCCACCCAGTCAATAGTAATTTGTTAGAGCAGCCTGAGCAGACTAAGACAGAATATTTTTAAAAAAAAAAAAAAAAAAAACCTTGAGATCAAAATGCAGTTGGAGTAACAGACATCTGTGTGTTCTGCCCCAGGCTGAAGGACCACTCCATCATTTGCTCACTGATACCTTGGCAGGCGTCTTCGTTTCTCTGGACCTCAGTTTCCTCATCTGTGAAGAACAAATGGGTTCCCCTGCCTCTGCTATTCCCCCACCCCAGACGGTTGTAATCAGAAATCAGGAAACAGGACTCAAACACACCTAACACAGTCTTGAGCACTGAATTAAACCCTCGATAAACACAGTTGAGATTCCCAAGGAGCTGGAAAGCAAGTCTGTCCTGACAAAGAATACAATAAGAAGCAGCACCTTAAGCAAAATAGATAAATACATAAAATCCTCAGTGGCCATCAGCGTCCCAAACACCTGGAGATGGCGAGGAGACTGACTGGCCATCTCCGGCAGTTCCTCTCTCCTCCCAAGGTCAGCCTGGGCTCCCTACCACACAACGGGCTGAGACAAACGGCAGAACCCAAACCTGCTGATGAAGCTGATGATTCGGCTCCCTGACGTCCAAGTATGAGCTCATCCCCCTTCCTCGCCCCACACCCCCGAACCCTGCTATCCACCAGTGACTCTGTTTTCATTTTAGTATCAACATCTGGTGCCTCTAATTCTATCAACACCCAAACATATGGAAGGAACAACAAGACCCAGCGATGTGAACCATTATTTTTAAAAAACAAACCAGGTCCTAAATACCAATTGATTGCTAAAAGGGCACTTACCAAGGTTTATTAAGTACATAGAACATAAATCTGTTTGGCATGTAATTAATTCAAAATTACAGGAACACTAAATGTGTAATTAAATCTACACGGAATGTTTAGGCCTTTAGCTGGCATTTACAAAGGAAGCTACGGGAAATTTATTAGCTAGCAATTTATTGCTCAAAATACTGGCAAATCATGAGTATGTTGATTGAAACCCTGCTTGCTGTCACTCTGCTGTTATGGGCCAATTAAAGGTTCGAAGTCTTGCAAACCAGTGGCCGAGCAAGAGTGCATTGCTCAGAATGGGGTTCGACAGTTACAGCAAAGTTTGCCTGGTTCATTCAGTATCAACAAGTGTTTTTATTCCCCCGGATGATAAGCACACCATACGGCCCTCTGTCAACATACTAAAATACTTAATTGACACATTAAAATGGGATGCAGGGGAGATCTGACTGAGATCAAAGCAACGTTATGTTTGAAATTCTCATTCACTGACAAATTTCTCTGAGTTTAGCCAGAATCAAGTAGTTTCTCGGGCCTGCTTTAAATCAAAAGCATAATAGAAGAAGTGTGCGAAAGGAAGGGCTCCAAAGTCAGTCCGTAGCGTTTTCTTGTCCCTTCCGTGCTCTGCAGCAGGCTGGGACTAGAGAGGACAGTCTGGCGTCGGAGCTCCTGGGCCTCGGCCAGTGGTGTGTTTCCCAGGCCCTATCAGTCAGTGGGGGTACAGGTGCTCGGGGTGTCCTTTAGGTAACAGTCCCAGTGATGCCAACCTGAAAGGCCATGGAAGGCTTTGAGAGTAGAGCAACCAGGTGGAGGACCAGGCCAATCAAACCTGGGGAGGACTAAGTGCTAGGGTCTCCAGGGAGCCCAATCTCCAGTTCCTCATCTGAATCTGGTCAGAAATGTTACCTTCAGCTGCTATGTTCTCTGTGGCAGAAGGTCCTAAACACTGAGTTTTGAATTCTTAATTAGGAGCAATTGGAATTTCTATTCATTACATTTGTGTTAGTTAGAATTTCTTTTCTTTTGGCTGTAAGTAATTAATATACTTGTATCTTCAAAAACAGATATCTACTTTTTCCTCACACAATAAGAAACCTAGAGAAATGTGGTCCAGAGCTGGTGTAGAGACTCCACAACATTACGCCTCACTCCGTCTATCATTTGCTCTATCATTTCAGTGTGGCCACTCACCACCTCATGGCCACAGAATAGCTGCCAGACCCCTCCCTGTCATATCTGTACTTCAGTGCGAATGAAGAAGGCTAACAACTTCTCATCTACTAGATCTGAAAAGATCACTGTGATAACACCGGTATGTGGAAAGCCAAAGAACACCGTGGGGCTCCTTAGCAGCCTTATACCCTCATCACCCAGTGGTCTAGGGTGTCATGTTGCCACCCCTGGCTGAAAGGCGTTGTAAACAGAGACTGAGCCAGTCAATTACCACTGACTGCCAGACTACCCCTTTCACATTCTGTCAGTCCTAGGGACCAGACATTCAATCTCTGACATAGAATGGGAACTCAACATATGTCAAATGAGTCTCTGAGACCACCCCCCAGAAACCACTTTGTAAATTTATTTATTCAACCAGACATTATGTCAGACCCAGGCAACACAGAGGTGAACAGACCAAATAGTTGCTGCTTTAGACCAGAAAATGTTGCTTTTTGGATGAAGAGGACAGGACCCCATGGTTGAAAAGCTAACACTCTAGAGTAATGCTGTCCAGTAGAACTTTCTATGATGGTGGCAAGGCTCTCTACCCACACTGTCCAGAACAGTAGACACCATCTATGTGTGACTAAGTGGCTTGTGTGGCTGAGAAACTGAATTTAATATTTTACTTAAAGAGTCACATATGACTACCATACTGGACACCTCAGGTCTGGACATCACGTGAGTGAGTGAGTCAAAGTCGCTCATTCGTGTCCGACTCTTTGCAACCCCATGGACTGTACAGTCCATGGAGTTCTCCAGGCCAGACTACTGGAGTGGGTAGCCTTTCCCTTCTCCAGGGGATCTCCCCAACCCAGGGATCAAACCCAGGTCTCCCGCATTGCAGGCGGATTCTTTACCAGCTGAGCCGTGAGTGAAGGGAATTACATACACACGCATTGGAAAGTCCGAGGTTCCTGGGACTTCCCCGGTGGCCCAGTGGTTAAGACTCTGCTGCCAGTGCAGGGGGCACAGTTTAAAACTCTGGCTGAGGATCTAAGATCTGCATGCCACACAGTGTGGCCAAAAAACAAAAACTGTTTTAAGTCAGAGGCTCTCATTTTACCAGAAGTATGTTCAAATGTCATGGGAGCCGAAAGGTAGAAGCCAATTTCTGGGGAGAGCACAGGAAGAAATAAGAGGCTTGGTTATTTAATCAGGGTTTTGTAAGAAAGGAGTTTGCCTCTTGACAGAGCAAGGCCAAGGCTTAGCGGAGAGAAAGCTGTGTGCAGATAAGAAGAGAGGAAAATGAGCTCCCGAGCCAGAAGCACCTAGGAATGTCACTCCCACATTCCTGAGATAATCAGTGCTTGCTGTTTTAAGTCATTACATCCTAGGGTAATCTGTTACAAAGCAATAAGTAAGGAATACAGGATAAAACTCCACCTTGTGTGTGCGCTGCCGACTTCACCCTGTGAGTCGCGATGGGGATGCAGAAGATACAGAGGAGTTTGCCGTAGCGCAGAGAACAACAAAGAGACAAAGGTCTGTGGGAAAGGCGCTTGTGCCAAGCTGGCCGTCCCGCCACGCCCAGTGTCAGCCCCCAGGAGAGTCCCAGGGGCTCTAGATCCCCAGTGCTTCCGAGCCTCCCAGCACCGACCAGCCCAAGGAAGGCCACGCACTTTCAATAGCGGCACGCTAAACAACACTAAGTTCACTTTCCTAACTGTGGTCCCTGCCGACAATCACCTTTTCTGCCACACAGTATGCCAAGAAGAATCTTACAGGCAAAGCTCACATTTTTTTAACTTCCATATGCAAAGCTGAGAAAGAGGCTTTATGCAAATACAGCAAAAAATATATATATACCCCCAAAGTCATCATCACTAGGCTTATTTCAAAATCAGATCTAATATTAATTACCAGGCAATAACACCCTCTGGAATGAAAAGACTTGATTACTCTACAGGAATTCTAGTGAATAGTACATGCCGCTCCCCATCTCACCCTGACTTCATGAAGCATTTTAAGCTTCTTTCTTTCTTCCTTCCTTCCCTCCTGTCTTTCTTGCCTTCTCACCCTTTTAAAGTAACATTATATACAGTTAGGAAACACAAGATAGAAAACATTTTGGCTTTGGAATGGGAGGATCCTAACCCTCGGGAGGACTGGTGAAGGGGGCAGAGAGCGCTGTGGGAAAAGCGGAATGAGCGCGTGGATCTCAAAGGAGGTTAAAGCTGGTCTGCGGGACCCAGGGCCGGCATCAGCTCCAACATGGGCAGGGGACTAGGGGCAGGGTCTCTGGAGCAAGTAGACCCACGTGGGTCATGAACACTGGAGGCTGGAGGCAAGGGAGAGTTTCAAAAAAGCAGTGAGGAGGCAGAAGACCTAAGGTAGCCGTCTGGACTCTGTGTCACTGTTGCCTCCACATTATCCTAATATTGAAGCCAGAATGGTTTAGGCAGATACAGCCAGCAAGTCTCAGCAGTGCCACCTTGCTATTCACAGGGCAGAAAAAACTTCTCCTGCCACTTGACCTCCGTTGTTTCATTAAGCTCGATAAAACCATGGGCTCTCAGAACTGAAGGGCCCCAGCAGGGAGGAGCAGTGACTGTCCCGTTCACAGCTGAGGTGACTGGGGCTGAAAGGGAACGGTACCCCCACCGGCAGCCAGCGGGGCCCAGGGCACCTGGCTTTCGTTCAGCCTTCTTCCAGCAGTTCGGAAGAGTGAACCCATGTTCCTGTCCCGCAAGAAGAGCAGCACAGCAAGGGGCTGTTACCATTTATGCCACTGCCCTGTGAACTGCTAATTCCTTCTGATGAGGGGGTCTCAAGAAGAGGTGCTTCTTGGGTCTAACTGATCCACCCCTTCTAGGAAATCCACTTTCTTCTACCCTAAACCACTTCAGCTCCAGGAACAAGACAGACAGGTACAAGGTGCATTCAGATGAAGTTCTGTTGACATTCCCCATGGGGCAAAATGATATTGGGAAATTAGCAACAAGGTGGTTCTACCAGCGACAGGATTGACAAGTCACAGAATCTTCGAGAAGGGGTTTGGAGGGACTCTTTCAGGCGGGAGGGCTGTAAAGGGTTCCCTGGCCCCAGCCCCCTGCCCGCACCCTGCTCTCCTGACAGCCTTCTCTGTGCCTCATGGCAGGGGGAGGTCTTCTTTTTCTGCTCTGTTTCTTCAACTATAAAATTAATGTACACACACTGCAAAAAACGAAAACATAACAATGACATACAAAGAAATTAAGTCTCCGTCAAACTCCCAGATCCAGGCCCTGCCTTCAGATACAAGTATTGCTCACCATATTTTTTTTTCCCCTGCATCTGTGTATATCTCCAGTTTCTTTCCACCAAGGGGAACATTCCAAACTCATTATATCGCCTTCAGTATTTTTCACTCAACAAAAGAGCTTTGAGTTCCCTCCATGTCACCGTATAGAGATCCACTTTATTCTTTTTTCACAAGTTCATAATATCCCATTGTTTAAGCGACAATCATTTATTTACCATTCTCTTATTAATGAACATCCTGGTTGTTTCCAGTCTTTTGTTTCTCAAATCTGTGTTGAATGAACAGTCTCACACACAGGTCTAGAGGATAAACCCTTAGTAGTGGATACGCTAGCTTGTACATGATGGACATTTTTTAACTGGAGATGGGTTTTAAAGTAGCCTCCAAACAGAATCAGTAGAAGCCCCCAGGCTGGTCTCCCCATAAGCCTGGCTTCTTTTTCCAGCTTCCTCCAGCCCTCTTGAATCTCCCCCCTGCCCCCATAGCACTCATGTACCATCCTGAACTAGGTCAAAAGCTCCATGGAGAACAAAAAACCCCATTCCCCACAGAGTCCCAAGGGATGACCCTTCCTCCCTTTGCAGGGAAAAGTGATTCATTAAAGATCTGCTAAAATAATCCATGGGTACCTGAATGGGTGGTGGAGTGAATAGCGAGCGCTTAATAAGGGTCTCACGGTTATTTCAATAGGTTTTACTATCAGTTCTTTTATCAGGAAGATAACAAGATCTCTCCCCTCTCAAGTGTGGAGGGAGATGTCTTTCTTTAGGTCACACCTGTGTTCTTCAGGGTGACCCTGTGGGTGCAGAGGAGCAAACAGCAGACCTGGGCCCACACAGGACAGTGACCACGGGGCGTATCTGTGTGTGCACGCGCATACCTGAGCACAAAGCCGGTCGTTCCATAAGCAACAAGAAACAAAAGCATAGCACCCATGACCTTCGGGAGAACCCTACTCCCCTGAGAAAAGGCGGTCGGCAGGCCTGCCAGGCGCTCTTTTGTTCCGAGCTGATTGGAACTGTCACGGACACAGTGCATCTCCCAGTGGCAGCTCGTTGTAAGCCCGGCAGACACCCTGCCTGAGAATCCACTCTGGTGAGAAACCGGGGCCAACTTGGGGAGAGTCTGCAGGAGAAAAGGAATCACAGCTGCTGAAACCCCAGCATCTTATCCTAGCAACTAATTAAGTGCTAGGCTCATCTGATCATCACCCAGGGGCATTGGTCATACTATGGTACACATTTACAGAGGAGGAAGATGAGGCATGGAGCTCGAGGAACTTGTCACAACGCTTACACAATATGTGGCAGACACGGAACAGGAATCTTGGTCCGTCACTATTCCCCATTAGGCTGGGATTCCAGGGGAGAGGTCCTGTCTACACCTCAGGCACTGTTCTGAGCAATCTACACATATCTTGGGTGGTCCTCCCAGCAGCCCTGGGAGGCAGGGGCCATGCATAACTCCATTTGTCAATAAGGACACAGGAGGTCACCTCAAAGAGTCTGTGGAAGAGCCTGCTGTTAGGAACTGGGGGCCTTGGGAACCCAGACCCCTTGAGCTCCAAAGCCTGTGCTCAGGACTGCCGTTCTGCACCGCCTCTGACCCCACTGGCCCCACCTGCAACAGCTGCCCTCCTGTTTTACCCTGAGACTGCTAGTGGCATCTTACCCCTGATCTCGGGACCCAAGAAAACAGCTCGTGAGAGACAACATTAATAGTTACCACTCCACGAGAGCTTTTTGCCAAATATCACGCTAGATGCTTGACCTTTTAAGAATCTTTTAATCCTCCCAACCACCTTTCAAAGTCACTAGCACCATCTTCATTTTACAGGGGAGACAAAGCACAGAGAGGTTCAGAAAGGGGCTCAGAGTCACACAGCTTGTAAGGGCAAGGGCAGGATTCAAGGTCAGGCAGTCTGGTTCTGGAGCAGTGTTTCCAGACTCAGGAAATTATAAAACCACATAGATGGCAAGTAACTGTTTTAGCATAAGAATGTCCTAGGCAGTATCCCTGCTCCACAGACTGCATGTTCCACACACAGTGTGCTTCCCGGGACATGTGGCCAGAGCAGGGTCTGGCAGACTCACCTTCACTAGGATCCTGAGTGAGGGAGGTGCCCGCAGCCTTCCCTGTACTCTCTGACCCCACCAAGGCCATGAGCCTCTCCAGCACTCCTATTTCCCATCTGCAGGTGCAAGGTATAAACATGCCTCACCGGCCCCATAGAGAGCTCCTCCCCGGCCCCCATGGAGCTTGCGATGCCTAAGGAAGGGGTCTTTATTCACCTCTGGACCATGGGGCTTAGCTACACGGCAAGTAGCTTATTTCTACTCCCTGGAACTGAGGTTTAGAATAAAGCTGTAGCCATTTTGTTTTGCATTTGTATGAAGTGGATGAGGCTAATGCTCCCTGTGAGCTTGGTAATGGGTGAAGAGCACTGAAGGACCCTCCCACCCCTCTGCAGGGCATCAACCCTGGGTTTCAGGCTGGGGTGTGGGTGCAAGAATAGATGAGGCTCCTCTGAAAAGAACAGAGTAGAAAGAGCCTGGGTGGATGCGCATCCAGGGAGAAGGCCAGGGGGTTTCTTTGAGGGCGGAGGTGGAGCATGGATAAACCCTCCAAACAATCAAAAGCCCAGGCTGAGAGTAAAAGGCAGCTCCGAGACGAGACAGACTCCAGATATTTACAGAGCCTGCTGTAACATGTGTGCGTGGCTCCAGATGTGAACTTTGAGATTGCCATTTGGGGTGCTTCTTGGGGCTAAGAACCATGAAGACACATGTCCCCCCTGCGGTTTTATGGCCATGTTTAGCAATGAGTGATGCTGCACGGAACGGAACCATTCTGCAGCAAATGCCCGGGCCTCCCAGCCGCTGCCTTCCTCCTCCCCAGAGTGGGGCTGGCCCACGCACAGACCTCCTTTTGCCCCCAAAGCTTTCTGCTTCCACAAAAGTGATTCTCAGCAAAACAGCATCCTGGCTGCAGGTAATCACAGGCCTCTTTCTCTTTAAATAGCTTCTTTGTAACCACAAACATGTATGTTTTTCATAAAGCTCTGAAAATTGTACTAGGCCCCGGGGAGGTACCAAGTGGAAACGCGGGTGCTGGGAGATTAGAACTCCGCTACTCCAGAGGTACAATGTGCTGTTTGTAACAATTATAATAATACACCTGTACCACCATTGTCAGTGTGGACCGGCCACACGGGGGCTCATTAGTATTGTATTAGGGCTGCATGGGGAAACAGATAATGGCCCATAATGAAAAATGCCAAATTTTCTATATAATAAAAATGAACTTGATTAATGAAAATCACTTTCAGGGAAAGAGTTACAGCGTTGTTAGAAATAAAAAATGATGTATTAATCCGACATTCTTACAGATGGTCCCAACCTCCTGACAACTGCTATTCATTTGAGATGCTATTAGCATGCATAATTATGCTAATTAAGTTGTAATTAAGCACCAATTCTTCAGAGGGCTTTTTTTGTCTATCATTTAATACAACTCAGTTGCAAAGAGTGCTTAAAGCTTTGTACAGTGTTTCATTCAAAAGGGGTTCCCAAATTTCTTAGCAAAGATTTAGCAGCTGAGCCATGGATAGGAGCTATAATCCTTGTTTTGGTTAAAGAAAAGTCAGTAAATACCAGCGGGGTCTGCCAGTTGTTGATAAAATAATGAACGCTTTCTGCTAAAATAAGCACGGTTCAAACCAGGGCAATTACAATGAGAACAAAATGTATAATTATCAGTAGTGATAGAACCATTGTCCTATTACATGGTCGGTTTTATTCTTTTTATTTGAAAAAGGGGGACTTAAGGAGTACATTCAATAAGAAATAATTAGAGAAAATGGCATTCAATATTTTATTAAAAGTAAAATAAATCAGAAAGCTGAAGCTATCTCCTAGGGTGGGGGGTGTGGGGAGAGAAGGAATCAGTGATTTTGTTTCCAGTTCCAAAGCCTATTGAGATAAACATTTTAAAAAGAACATCATAAAATGATAAAGTGCTCATAAAATGGTTTCTGCAGCACGACAGTCTGTGGAGGCAAAAGCAGATTTCTTAGAGGAGACGTTAGTTAACTGGCAATGTCAAAGATACATGCTTATCTGCCGGCCTGACGAAAGTCTGCCACTTTTGTCCCTAAGTATTTATTGTGTGTGAGCCTGTAGGATGCAGATTTCAAGTCTGTTTTGTTTTCTCTGTGGTTCGGCTGTGATGAAGCCAATGGGAAACGGCCAGGAGGAGACAGGGCCTGAGAACAGGGGTTTGAGGAAAGGTCAACAGGCGTCCACACTCCTGAGACGCCAGCACCTCACTCACCTTCCTTAAAAATCAGAGAAATGTTTCCCATGAGCAGCCTTGTCAAGGCTGAAGGGGAGAAGCAATAACAGACCTTTTAAAACCCTGACCCTTCCTAAATTTAACTTTAACCAACCAAGAAAGCCAAGAGCCGACGCCACTGCAACCCCATCCCCAGCTGCCACATAAAAAACGAGCCGCTGAAGGAAACAGCTCGAGCAGGCAGCATGTGAAACACTGTTATGCCGGAGGTTGGCAGCCCATCTCCCTCCTTCTTCTGACTGAGGTGTTAAAAATAAATAAATATTTTTTCTTTCTTTGAAATGAACGTTTGCTTATTTTTCTGTTCCAATCTCAATTTGGGCATTTAATTTTATTTAAGCCTCTGGAAAACTTACTTTTCGGGTCATATGCCCTGCAGAAACGACTCATTTTTATTTCATCTTCACTTTCTCTGCCTGCAGTCCAGAGCAGGAGGAAAGGTACTTGCAAAAACACTGCCCTGGAAGTCGGGAGCAGCAACTCCTGGCCTGCCTCAGCCACAGTGGAACGTTTAGCAAACCGTCTAGCAAGGTGTCCTCACCTGCAAAACGGAGCCCCACATGAGAGGCCTTGGCGGCTCCATGAAAGCTAGGTGAACTGAACGGACCACAGCCCAGAGCATGGGCTTTCCACTCAGCAAAGATGTCACGTGTTACTGGGCCTCTTTGGATGATGGATGTCCAGGTGTGTCCATGTCATGGGTGGACTATTAATATGTATACTCTGCAGAGTTCTAGGTAGTGGGGATACGGCTGTGAGTCAGCTGTCACATTTCAATAAGATGCCAGATGTAAAAACTACGAAGAAGGTAAAACCAAGCCATCTGGAAGAGTGACTGGAGTCAGGGAGTTGCTTTTGATACAATGGTCAGGAAAGTCCTCTTCGAGATCTTGACATTGGAGCAAAATCAGGAATAAGGCAGACTCGGCACCAAGAGTACACTCCTCAAGAACATCCCAGGCAGAGCAAGCTGCAGCCCCAAGGCTCTAAAGCAGGAAGGAACTTGGCTGGCTTGACTGATGGGGACACCAAACAGAGTGGGGGTCAGAGACGCAGATCAGAGCATACACAGCCTGCAGATGGGACAAGGCACTGGAGTTCTCTCTAAGTATAACGAAAAGACATGGATTTGTTTCCAGCCAGGTAGTGATACATTCATGCCAGCTTGTGGAAGGAACTGGGTTGCAAGTGAATAAGAGGTGAATACAGCTAGGAAACGTTTGCAGTAATACAGGCAAGACGCATTGGTGGCTTGGGCCAAGGAGGTGGCTGTGGCAATGGGAGAACTGGTTGGATGGAACAGACACTTTGGATCCAGAACCAACAGGACCAACTAAACATACACAGGACGAGTGGGCCCGGACACATGTTGTAAAATAACCCCAAGAATATTTGCTTTCTCTTTTACAATTTGTATTATTTTCATGTTAGTTTCATATTCAAACTGAAGGCAAAATGGGCAATGATATAATTTCAGGCACAATGTCTAAGATGTGGAGTAAGTAGGCAATGAAACCATGAGATCTCCCAGCAGCAGCCTGAGAAGAAGGCATGCGGGCATTCCTGAATTACCTAAGGTACTTGCAACTCAGCTGTGAAATATCAAGGCCTGGAAGCTGGCGGGAGGTATTCCATGGGAGGTCTGTGAACTGACGGGAAGAAAAAGACTTCAAAAAAGGAAACTTGCTTGCTTGCTTCCTGGAAAGAATGACAGACATAGAGGAAGGAGAAATTAATCAGCTGCCCTTGATGAGTAGCAAAATGATAACCAGAAAAGAAATAAGTTAAAATTCCTCCATCCATACAATGTGAAAGGGGCATCTTTTCACTCTGAACTCACCAACAGCCAGGGCTAAGTAAATGCAAGGCACCATAACGTCCTTGAGCACACAGTGACAACATCATCTCATGAGGGAGGTGACATGAGGCTCAGTGATGGTGGGTTGGCTTGACCCAAGTCACAGAGTCAGTAAGTCACAAAACTGAAGTCAAACTCCAGCTTCTAGCATCAGATCACTCTTCTTTCCACAACTTAGGTAATTCCAGTAATGTGGATTCTCCAGAGCTCCTTCCTGAGTCCTCATGAGAAAGTAGGTTTCTTCCTAAACCTGCAGTCCCTGGTCACAAAAAGCCCCTTTCCTTAAGGTGATCATAGCTTCCTGGAAGAATGGCTTTGTCTCTGCCTTTTCGAGAACTCAGCATTTCAAATTTATCTGTTTGCCAGTGATTGTTGAGGTCAGAAGGGTGGAATGGAGGAATGAATGATGAGGGGAACAATTCAAAGAAAAATTAGCAAACTAGTTTTTAACATGTGGAGAACAAAAAGCAAAGTAAAAAGCAAATGACAAACAGGGGGAAATATTGCAATCCAAATAAAGTTAACATCTCAGGTATATTTAAAGTTTCTATAAATAGAGAAAGAAAACCCAACAATCCTATAGAAAAAAGGACAGAGAGACACAGGAGTTCATTTTCACCCTAAAGATTGGCATATTTTTTTAAATAATAATATCAAATGTTGGAGGGATCATGTATGTGCTACTGGTAAATGTATACTTTGGCAATTTGACAACAGCTAGTAATGTTAAAAAAAAAACACTCAAACCTTGTCAGCCATTAATCCCACTTTTCTTAGGTATGTACTTCAAAGAAATGCTCACACACATAGATAAGAAGAAATTAGCAAACATGCTAATGATTTGTGAGAGCAAAATTAGTAAATATATAAATAGATTATGTCAAAGATACATGCTTATCTGCCGGCCTGACGAAAGTCTGCCACTTTTGTCCCTAAGTATTTATTGTGTGTGAGCCTGTAGGATGCAGATTTCAAGTCTGTTTTGTTTTCTCTGTGGTTCGGCTGTGATGAAGCCAATGGGAAACGGCCAGGAGGAGACAGGGCCTGAGAACAGGGGTTTGAGGAAAGGTCAACAGGCGTCCACACTCCTGAGACGCCAGCACCTCACTCACCTTCCTTAAAAATCAGAGAAATGTTTCCCATGAGCAGCCTTGTCAAGGCTGAAGGGGAGAAGCAATAACAGACCTTTTAAAACCCTGACCCTTCCTAAATTTAACTTTAACCAACCAAGAAAGCCAAGAGCCGACGCCACTGCAACCCCATCCCCAGCTGCCACATAAAAAACGAGCCGCTGAAGGAAACAGCTCGAGCAGGCAGCATGTGAAACACTGTTATGCCGGAGGTTGGCAGCCCATCTCCCTCCTTCTTCTGACTGAGGTGTTAAAAATAAATAAATATTTTTTCTTTCTTTGAAATGAACGTTTGCTTATTTTTCTGTTCCAATCTCAATTTGGGCATTTAATTTTATTTAAGCCTCTGGAAAACTTACTTTTCGGGTCATATGCCCTGCAGAAACGACTCATTTTTATTTCATCTTCACTTTCTCTGCCTGCAGTCCAGAGCAGGAGGAAAGGTACTTACAAAAACACTGCCCTGGAAGTCGGGAGCAGCAACTCCTGGCCTGCCTCAGCCACAGTGGAACGTTTAGCAAACCGTCTAGCAAGGTGTCCTCACCTGCAAAACGGAGCCCCACATGAGAGGCCTTGGCGGCTCCATGAAAGCTAGGTGAACTGAACGGACCACAGCCCAGAGCATGGGCTTTCCACTCAGCAAAGATGTCACGTGTTACTGGGCCTCTTTGGATGATGGATGTCCAGGTGTGTCCATGTCATGGGTGGACTATTAATATGTATACTCTGCAGAGTTCTAGGTAGTGGGGATACGGCTGTGAGTCAGCTGTCACATTTCAATAAGATGCCAGATGTAAAAACTACGAAGAAGGTAAAACCAAGCCATCTGGAAGAGTGACTGGAGTCAGGGAGTTGCTTTTGATACAATGGTCAGGAAAGTCCTCTTCGAGATCTTGACATTGGAGCAAAATCAGGAATAAGGCAGACTCAGCACCAAGAGTACACTCCTCAAGAACATCCCAGGCAGAGCAAGCTGCAGCCCCAAGGCTCTAAAGCAGGAAGGAACTTGGCTGGCTTGACTGATGGGGACACCAAACAGAGTGGGGGTCAGAGACGCAGATCAGAGCATACACAGCCTGCAGATGGGACAAGGCACTGGAGTTCTCTCTAAGTATAACGAAAAGACATGGATTTGTTTCCAGCCAGGTAGTGATACATTCATGCCAGCTTGTGGAAGGAACTGGGTTGCAAGTGAATAAGAGGTGAATACAGCTAGGAAACGTTTGCAGTAATACAGGCAAGACGCATTGGTGGCTTGGGCCAAGGAGGTGGCTGTGGCAATGGGAGAACTGGTTGGATGGAACAGACACTTTGGATCCAGAACCAACAGGACCAACTAAACATACACAGGACGAGTGGGCCCGGACACATGTTGTAAAATAACCCCAAGAATATTTGCTTTCTCTTTTACAATTTGTATTATTTTCATGTTAGTTTCATATTCAAACTGAAGGCAAAATGGGCAATGATATAATTTCAGGCACAATGTCTAAGATGTGGAGTAAGTAGGCAATGAAACCATGAGATCTCCCAGCAGCAGCCTGAGAAGAAGGCATGCGGGCATTCCTGAATTACCTAAGGTACTTGCAACTCAGCTGTGAAATATCAAGGCCTGGAAGCTGGCGGGAGGTATTCCATGGGAGGTCTGTGAACTGACGGGAAGAAAAAGACTTCAAAAAAGGAAACTTGCTTGCTTGCTTCCTGGAAAGAATGACAGACATAGAGGAAGGAGAAATTAATCAGCTGCCCTTGATGAGTAGCAAAATGATAACCAGAAAAGAAATAAGTTAAAATTCCTCCATCCATACAATGTGAAAGGGGCATCTTTTCACTCTGAACTCACCAACAGCCAGGGCTAAGTAAATGCAAGGCACCATAACGTCCTTGAGCACACAGTGACAACATCATCTCATGAGGGAGGTGACATGAGGCTCAGTGATGGTGGGTTGGCTTGACCCAAGTCACAGAGTCAGTAAGTCACAAAACTGAAGTCAAACTCCAGCTTCTAGCATCAGATCACTCTTCTTTCCACAACTTAGGTAATTCCAGTAATGTGGATTCTCCAGAGCTCCTTCCTGAGTCCTCATGAGAAAGTAGGTTTCTTCCTAAACCTGCAGTCCCTGGTCACAAAAAGCCCCTTTCCTTAAGGTGATCATAGCTTCCTGGAAGAATGGCTTTGTCTCTGCCTTTTCGAGAACTCAGCATTTCAAATTTATCTGTTTGCCAGTGATTGTTGAGGTCAGAAGGGTGGAATGGGGGAATGAATGATGAGGGGAACAATTCAAAGAAAAATTAGCAAACTAGTTTTTAACATGTGGAGAACAAAAAGCAAAGTAAAAAGCAAATGACAAACAGGGGGAAATATTGCAATCCAAATAAAGTTAACATCTCAGGTATATTTAAAGTTTCTATAAATAGAGAAAGAAAACCCAACAATCCTATAGAAAAAAGGACAGAGAGACACAGGAGTTCATTTTCACCCTAAAGATTGGCATATTTTTTTAAATAATAATATCAAATGTTGGAGGGATCATGTATGTGCTACTGGTAAATGTATACTTTGGCAATTTGACAACAGCTAGTAATGTTAAAAAAAAAACACTCAAACCTTGTCAGCCATTAATCCCACTTTTCTTAGGTATGTACTTCAAAGAAATACTCACACACATAGATAAGAAGAAATTAGCAAACATGCTAATGATTTGTGAGAGCAAAATTAGTAAACATATAAATAGATAAAGAGAAAAGCAGCTAAGTGTTCATGAGGAAAGAAAGAGACAAATTATGTTATATTCAAAGAATGAAAAATTCAACACCTAAAATGAAATAACTTGATTTGTAAGTATGTTGAATTTTAAAAGCAAATTTCAGAAAGATAAGCACTGTGTAATGTACCACTAATGCATCTTAATATCAGGTATTATCTGCTGATACACACTCATGTAATAAATGTATGAAACTGTAGAAGTGAAGCATATTCCCCAAGATACTAGTTTTCTCTGAGGGTAGGGGGCGGGGAGGAGGCATCAACAATATCTGTCACATTTTATGTAATAATTATAAAAATAAAAATATGAAACACAAAGTTAAAATATTAAATTTTATTTCTAATTAATGGATAGCAGTAATTGTTATGTTACTTTTATAATTAACTCATTTATATTAAACATGCTAAGTGCCAATGAATTTAGTTGTTACACTCTTGTTGCAAGTGTAAGAAACTGTAGTCAACCAGATTAGATAAAAATGGAATATTTTGACTCACAGACTCCCAGGACAGTTTGAAAGACTGAGCCTTGGGAAGGACAAATTTGCAGGAGATTTTAGAAGCAAACTTGAACCAAGAAACAGAAGCGCCCCCAGGATTCTCTCACCCACTCTGGCCTCTCTCTTCACATACCACCACCACGATCACTGCAACTGCGCCTCGCATGGCGGCTGCCGCTGCCAGCAGCAGTGAGCATTTATGTAGTTCCTGCTGAGTGCACGCCAGTGACCCAAGCACTTCACATTTACTAACTGACTCAATCCTCCGCACAGTACCTTTCTACGGGTGAAGAAGCCGAGGCACAGAAAGGTGAAATGGCTTGCCTGTGTCACGCAGCTGGTAAAGAGTACAGTAAGGAACTGAACCTAGACTAGGCAGGGATAGTTATTACTGATCACTACAAACTGATTTCCATCATCTTGTAGAAATATAAGTACTGAATATCTAAAATAATTTTTTTTTCATCTCATACCTTCCACTAGTGGAGAAAAACAGATGCTCTTTCTGGCTCAAGGTTTAAAATCCAAGGGAAGGGCTGTGACTAGCCCATTTTGAGTCAGGTTCTCTTCCCAAACCAATCATCCATGGCTACTAGGGGGCAGTGGGAGGAGTATAAGAATCATGGGAGAAAATGGAAGTTTCTAGGGTACCTTACGGAGAAGGCAATGGCATCCCACTCCAGTACTCTTGCCTGGAAACTCCCATGGACGGAGGAGCCTGGTAGGCTGCAGTCCATGGGGTCGCTGAGTCAGACATGACTGAGCGACTTCACTTTCACTTTTCATTTTCATGCATTGGAGAAGGAAATGGCAACCCACTCCAGTGTTCTTGCCTGGAGAATCCCAGGGATGGCGGAGCCCAGTGGGCTGCCGTCTGTGGGGTCGCACAGAGTCGGACACGACTGAAGCGACTTAGCAGCAGCAGCAGCAGCAG